>JAOEGS010004726.1:0-25869 GCA_025447755.1 Corythornis vintsioides | reverse complement strand
TCCTGCTCTGGCAGGGGGGTTGGACTAGATGATCTTCTAGGTCCCTTCCAACCTCTAACATTCTGTGATTCTGTGACAGACCAGCTCTGAAGAGGAGACTGGACTAGAACCTACATGATAGATGGTCTCTTCCAGCCAACATGGTTATAAGTCTGTGATAGCTTTCTGATTTTCTTTCCTTTTCCTTTTTTTTCTTTTTTCTTTTTTTTTTTAAATCTGCAACTTCTTCAGTCCTAGTAGAAATTGGAGCAGCAGAGTCATTCCTTGTTCACAGAAGGGAGTGTGGTTCCCAGGGAATCATGTGCTACATAGGAATTTAGGAAACAATGTTGCTGTATTAAACCCTTTCTTTGGTATCATTCTGGTGGAGTTGTGGGGAGTGGCTTTCTAAATGTATGTGAAATTTCCACATAGCTGGCTGGCCTTCTGAAGCCTCAATGTCATCCTTAATGTTCATGTCCTGCAGTTTTGTTCAAAAATCTATTGCTGATGTTCCTTTGAGCTCTTCTCCTTGCCCACAGTTATGGGTATGAGAAAAGAAATTGAAAGCTAGGAAAGGACCATTCATGCCCTAATTGCACACTGGACCAAACACTTCACAGGAAAACAGCATATGTCCTGTTGCCCTGCAGTTAGAAGTACTACAGAAGTGCTGCTTCTAATTCACCCTGAGGATCAAGGTGTGGAGGAAGGCAGGGAAACTGGTGGTGCCGTAGGGAAGGACAAGGCTCTAGTCCCTTACTAGCATATCATGGTATCATGTCAAAAGAGCCTTCAAGTTCTTGCCCTGTGGTAAAAGCTTACTCCTGATGAGGCAGGTATGAAATGAAAACCAGGTTTTGTTATTCTTGTGGGATTTTTGCTTGTTTGGTTTGGTTTTGGTTTGTTTGTTTTTTTTTCATGAATGAAGCATGTGGGTGTAAGAATGGAGGGGTCTGATAGAGAGAAGCCAGGCAGGAACAGGACTTGGCTGATACAATGTCCTCTTCAAGGAGCTCTCCCTGGAAAAGCAGCAAATGCTTGAGATGCTGGAAGAAAATGAGAGACAGCTCCCACTGCCAACCAGCCCCAGCAAGGAGCAAAGCCCCATCTGGGGACTGCACTGCAGCCTGCAACAGATTGAAGAGAAAATGCAACAACTTCTGGAGGAGAAACTACTGGCAGAGAAGAGGTAAAGTGGGGCAGGGGCTCTTACAGTGGTGCCCAGAGAGAGGGGGCTCTTACAGGGATGTGGGACAACATGTGATCCAATGTGAACAGATGGTGGGGAAAAGAGGTCGTTTTCCCCCTTGCAGGTGGGAGGACTTCAGAAAGAGTATGGCTAAGTATTTACAGGCTTAAAATGTAAAGTTCAAAACTGTTTCCCTGTTTATTCTAAGACTTGTAGAGAGGCAGGATCCTTTACTGCACCCAAGAATGGAAATTATAAAGGGAAGAGGACACTACTACCCTGCTCAGGCTTAGTGGTGCTAAATGACATAACTACCTGCTGACTTGCCTATTTTGGTTGCCAACATAAGTCAAGTCTGGAAGCTTGTCTGGTTCCCGTGGCAGGATTTCAGGTTATAAATGTTTCAGAGGGAACAGTTCAGAGCATCTGAGCTCCTTGCTGCTGCTTGAGCCTGCTCCTTTCATATCAGGACTTAGACATATGAATCCATTAGGTGTTCGTAGACTTGTCCATAAGAAATTTTTGGTGCTCCTGGACTTCATTTAGGGGTTAAAAATGTTTTATTCAAGAACTGTCCACCGAGGTTTCTCCAGCAATGCCTGTGCTATTGAAGTGACAGTGCTCCTGTTAGCACATCTTTGCTCAAAGCAGCCAGGTATCTAACCATACTGAGACCCTTCCTTCCTGTAGGTTGTGCTGGGGTGGGAATAGTCATCTTCCTTTGCTGTGTCATACCCCAGGATGAAGGAGAATGAAGAGCGGTCCCGAGCACTGGAGGAGGAGCGGGAGTTCTACTCTTCCCAGTCACAAGCGCTGCAGAACTCGCTTTTGGAGCTGACAGCAGAGAAGCAGCAGACGGAGAGAGACCTCAAGGTATCCCCTGTGTATGTCACATCTTGCTGTCCCTGTGCCCAGAGTTCTCTTACTTTTTCCCCAATCAGATTGTCCCCTATCATGTGGGAGACTTAGTTGTGTTTTGTTTTCATTTTGTGGTCACAGATTTTCATTTGCTCTGCTCTGTGTAACAGTAACAGGTGAAGTTGCCAATGGTTTATCTATGTAGAGCTACTGTTTGTTTTGTCATTCCGAGGACTGATAAACCTATTCAGTAAAAGTCTTTTCATTTGCTACTGTGAAGGCATTATCTAGCGATAGAGAAAAAGAATAAGAGGAAAGGAGGCACAATAAAGAATGAAGACTATTTCAAAGACATGCTAATGTGGATATTGCAGAAAGTGAGCAGAAATATTTCCTCCTCACTTGTGCTTAGAGAATCAATCCTAGGATTTGTTGATCTTCATGAATGAGCTTGGGTTCAAGAGTAGAGGAATCCAGGTGAGGTACCAGCCTTCCTTTGTTAGCCTAGTAATGGAAAATACCTTAATCTACGGAAAGGTGATTGGACAAAGTATGTTCTTTTATTTAAAATATTTTAAAGGTTATGCTGCTTATTGACTGTTCGACTTCAATCTTCTTCTACAAAGATTTTGTAAAAAAAAAAATCCCACAATTCTTATTTTTCCTTCCTCTCCAAGACTTTCTTATTCTGTAACCTTCCACTAGGCCAAACTAAACCTAAATTAACCTAAGCTGTATTAGTTATTCTCATTTCCTAAGATGCTACTGGCATTATCCTTTATTTCTAACTCTTCTAGTGTTTTGTTTCTGAAATTGAACTGTACATCCTTTTGTGGGAGCTGACTGCCTTTATCTCAGGTCCATCTCAGCTGGAAAGATGTCCTCTTGCTCAGCTGCAAGCACAGGCACAAATTCACATATTGAAATATCATCTCTGATTCCAAATGGTTCACACAATGAGGGGGAAGCTGTGAAAATGAAAGTCAGAATAAATGAGGATTACTAAAATAATCAGAACTTCAAATTTGGATTCTGAGGAACAACTATTCTGTTGTCATAATATTTATCAGTTTTCCTTACTCTTTTCTTTTTGTTCTGTTTGGTGGGCTCACAAGGCTCGTGAGTTAGCAGGATGATGACTGAGACACGAGCTGTTTTTCAGCAATGTTTATTCTCTTCCTCAGGCTGAGGTAAAGGTGCGCATGGATCTGGAAAAGAGACTGAGAGAAGCTCAGGAAGCATTGCAGAGCTTGGAGCAAGGCTTAAATTCTCTAGACTGTAACAAGGAGAAAGAGGAGAAGATGAAAGCAGATGTCAGTAACTTGAGAAGTAAGTCAGTCATTCATCTCTCTACTGATGACCAACCTCCGAGATAGAAAATATTTCTACCCATCTTCCCATTCACAGGAAGGTTCCCAGATTAGCAAAACTGCACATAATGTGTTCTCTCAATTCCTTGTAGTGCAACCACACTTCCCTTTTGAGGATCCAGAAGGTGCAATGCAGGCACTTGGTGCTCTGCCCTCAAAAGAGAGCAAAATTATCCCAACCTTCCCTATTGGGTGGAAAATAAACCTAGGGGCAGAGATGAGTGAATGATTTCCAAAATGTCAAATGGGGAAGCTGTGGAAGAGCTGTAAAGACTGACCATGTCTAACATACAGTTATTTAATTCTCCTCAAGATATTTTCTCAGCCTTGGTTATGAGAACAGCAGTTTGAGGACTGCGGTTGCTGTAGCAACATACTGGTAGGTGACCCAGCAGGTGAAGTTTGGATCCTTACTCAGAGCTGAATGGCTGCATCAGCCCAGCACTGCTCTGCTGAGATGACTACAGTTCACAGGTCAGGTGTAAGATTCAGGTTCCTCATAGTTTATCCCTGTTTCTTTGTACCCTCTCCGCCCCCGTCCCCCCAATTTTTATTTTGCTTTTTTAATTAAATGGTATACTACTACTCACGCATCTAGCTTGAGTCAGGTTTGGGAAATGAAATTGGAAATCAACTGGGTGAAATCTTGTTTATTTTCCATCTTTTAAAGTATGTTACTGGGGTGAAGCCATTGTAAAGATTCTCTATCTGGCTTTATTTCAGTGAAAGGTGGATGTATTGAGACAATATAAAAAAGTCAGGAAGTCCTGTGGTATTCTAGTCACTGTTACATACATAAGTATAAATACATGTGTGTGTGTATATATGTAAACTACTTATACAGATTTATCATTTAGAGATATAAATAGATGTAAATAATTTAAGTATTATCCAGTAGTGTCTCCATCAGACAGATTCTGTATGGGCTTAGGACCATGGTAAGAAAACAGAGCTAAAGTTCATGTTTTGAGCTCAGCCTTCAGCTGGAGCTGAGCTACCTGTACAGGGCATAAGTAAGTAACCTCTGGCACTGAATGTCTCCTGATGCTCATTTCCAGTCTTGGATTTGAGGGATGTTTTCTTCAAAAGAGTAAAAAAAGCACTAATGAGCAAAACACTAGAGAAATTGAGGGACCAGCAAGTTTTTCTTTAATGTCGCTACCAACACAAATTTCTTCAGTTCTTCCAAGAGATTCTTGTAGCTCTGTCCTACCCTTTCATCTAAGAGCACATAAACACATGAGCTACTTGAACAGCAAGGGACCAGTGGCAGGCAGGAGACAGGAAGACTGGAATGGCAGAATATACTCTGGCTGGACCATATGAAGGGAAATAGGCCAGGAAAATAAGTTTGTGCAGCAAATAGGGACAGAGTAACATTGTCAGAGTTTGGACATGGGACTTTGCATGGAGCTTGTAACGTGTCTCTGTGTGCTAGTATTTGCTATGTTATTAAGAAATCCCTTGCAATGTATGGCCTGTGCCAGTGTTGCCAGCACCTCCCTTTCTGCAGTTAGACTTGACTGTTTTTCATAGTCCTTCAAAGAAAATGTGATGAGGAAGGTTTCAGATCCCTCTGTTGCACAAGAGTTGAAAAGTTTTATGGTATCATCGGAAGCTTTTGCCAGTTAACTCATGAGCAGTGTGGGAATGATTGATAGGGCATTGATGGTTGTAGTTCTTTCTATAATTTGAGTATGCATTTTTTGGGGACTCAAAGTTTTTGTCACTTTGAGTGTGTTAATGCTGATTATATTCTGGAGCTTCATGGATTGTTGTTCATTAAGATCTAGGGAGGTATTGAATGTCACAAACTGGCTCAGTCTATCAACGACTGTGCTCCTTTGACTGGGCCATTTGTTGAAGTTTTTCTCCCATCACTGCTCACAGTGGTGTCTTCTCCTCAGAGTTCTTTGAAGAGTGCATCCGCAATGCTGAGCTGGAGGCCAAGATGCCAGTGATCATGAAGAACTCTGTGTACATCCACAAGGCTGCCACTCGCCGCATAAAGAGCTGCCGCTTCCACCGCCGGAGAGCCAGTACTTCTTGGAATGATCGTAGGTATTGGGGAGCTTCTTCCCCTAAATCCTACAGGAGTAGGTATGTGCAGGTCTGTGTGCCCTAGTAGTAGAATGGAGTTACAGAGAAATTTGGAGCTTCCTTACCCAGAGAACAGGCACTGAGTCTGCATACTGGTTGTCTGTCTCTTCATGTATGTTTAAATGTAACTGCTATGATGGTCCTGGGCCCCTAAAAAATGTATTCATAGCTGACTTTATCTGAATGGTTAATGAGAGACTGAGTCAGGTTGGAAGAGACACCTCAGAGTGTCTACCTACAAGGTTAGATCAGGTTCTATGTAAAACCTGAAACCAGAGGCAGCTGTAAAAAAGCAAAGTGTATTTCCATGCTGTCAGCACTTTTCTCCTCTGAAAACAGTAAGGTGAAGCTGTTAGATTGCAATAATTAGCTCATACATTGTCAGTACCTCAGTCATGTTGATCACGTGGCTCATGTGCTTAGTAAAGCTTTGTCTTGAGTTTGTGTCCCTGTTGAAGAGTGCTGACCTTTCTGTGCTGCTCTTGTTTCAGTGAAGCAGTCCCAGTCCTCCATCTTCTCGCATACAGAAGCTGAAAACATTGAGGAGCTGAAAGAAGCAGCCAAAAGACTGAGCAGGGACCATCACTTCAGGAAGACTCTCTATCAAATCATGAGGTCACAAAAGGATTCGGCTTCAGGGGATGAAAAATGACTCTTGCTGGGAGGGGGCTTCTGGTCTCAACTTACCATTCAGCTCCACAGAAGTTACACCATCAGATGCTAGTGTCAGAAGGGAGATTTGCCCCCTGGTGGGGAAAGTGGGGGAAAATTGTGTGTAGGCAACTTCCTTGGTAGTGGCTTTGCTTTAGTTTGAATGCTCCCTGTAGCCTGGCAGACCTCTGCTGATCACTCCAGATCTGTTTGCTTCAGCTGCTTACGTTAAGCCATGTTTTGACAAGATACCATGGTCAGCGTTAAAGTGAACCACAGACTGTAGTTTAGCAAGTGCCTCTTCCTTCCTTTTCTGTCTAGTCTGTCTGTCAGACACAAGTTCTTTTGAGAAAGCCCTTCATCAGCCTGTGTTACAGCCAGTGTAACCTCCCCAGCTGAACACAGCTTATCCTGTTCTGCCTGGCCCCTTCTAGGAAACATCTCACTGTTCACCCCCAGTCACTCAACACTTTGGTGGGGCATGTTTTCTGAAGAGAGCAGCAGTTCAAGCTTCCCAACCACAGGCAGTATATCAAACACAGGGCAACCTCTTGATGCTACATCATTTCAAGCAAACAGTAGCAACACAAGGTGAAGACAACCCAAGGATGCTGTGGATCCTCTAAGGAGGATCATATGCAGAGAAAAGCTTTATAGGTAATACAGTGTCATCAAAGTAAGCTGGAGTGAGGTTGGCATTTTGTTGACTGTGGGCGTAACCTCCTGGGGCCACCTTTTCACTTGTTTGTGTTGCCGATTGTGTTACTTAAAGGCAGATTCAGTGTGGAGGAGCTTTTGACTCAACTCTGATGGCTTCCTCATCACCTCATGTAGAACAAGCTGAAGGATAAGTGAGTGAGGAGAGTCCAGCAACAAAACCTACTACCATTTGGAGAATTAAATATTGTCAGCAGCAAGCTGTCAGGGCTGTGGAAGTGGGGAAAGTCATCTCTGCATATGCTGCAGTGAATATCCTCTGTTCAATGCTTTATACTGCTCTCTATCAGTCCTTTTAATTATAATCTAGGCTATCCAAGCTGGCTCAGTCAAACTGGGACCTCTGGCAATTCAAGACTGGGCTGGGTGAGGTGCTGTGGGCAGCCTGTTTGGAGGTGGGCTTCTGGCTGGTCCCTGACTCCTCTCAAGTGCTTACCATGTTGATATTGCAGGGGAGGACTTGACCTGCATGTGGTCAACTTGTACCTTACAGGAGAGGAAACACTTTGTGGTGGAGCTTTCAGCCTCTCCCATCTATTTTAAGCAAGCAGCTGGCTAATAATTGTCCATGCTATAGTAATGGTACATGCCTGGTACTTATGGAGCATGTGACAAGCACCCTCAGAGTGACAGTGGTACAAATTGAGAAACAAAGGAAAAAACAATAAAAAGGTGGATGAAGTTAGAAGCAGAGGGACAGTTAGGGCTCAGGGAGTCTTAAGTGAAGACTTACTGGGGCTTTCAGGGCTGTATAGAGGTACACCTGGGTATTACACATGTCCAGTGATTCTGGGGTAGCTGCTTACCTGCCCCATGCAGGCTGTGATGCTGTCCAGTCCCAGGCTTTGGCTTCTGGCCACCTATGTAATTCCCTACCAGTTCAGTGCTGCTTCTAGGAAGAAGTCAGGATTGAGGCTGGGAAGGAAGGTCTGGCTTGCTCGCCAGCAGAGAGGCGTTGTTGCTCGTTGTAGAAACATACTGTGGAAGGTGTGGTGCTCCTGGAGGGAGTCACTCTGGTGTGACCAGAGGAAAAGCATTGAAGGCACAGACTGTACTTTCCATTTCAGGGAGTTACTGACCAGTATCCTTCAGCCAGAGGATCCAGCACTGAAGGCTGATGTTTTTGTGATGACAGGTGATGTGATAGGACAAGAGAATTTGCATCCCTCCTTATCACACCTGACCCATCTGTGTCTTTTCCACTTGTGCTTGTGAACTAGAAAGCCACAAATGAATTCTTGCTCTTATAAGGCTGAAGGGCTGTGAGAAAGCATTCCAGAGCTGGTTTTCCCCTTTACACTGTCCTCACATAATCTCTGGCAATTTTCCAGTTACATCTCTGTCATGTGATGCTGGAAAGGACAGAAAACAGGACAGCCAAGGAGCATATCTATAATTCAGGCAGTTAGGAAAATCACCCTGTGGCTTGTAAATGCAGCATCTTTGATCCATTACCACCAAAAGCCACAATATCAGATTTTATAGAAGTATTGTACTTGGGAGGTAGCCACTTTGGGTCTTCCTTTAATGTGCATATTGACAGCAATAAATAAATAAAAGTTATGCTGACACTAGAGTGAATTCCTGGGTGTTCTTGAAACACTATCACTGAAATGATGTTAAATTGCCTCTGCAGGAGTTGATACAAATAATTGTAACACATTCATTTACTGCCAGTGCACTCCCTCTGCTTCACTGAGTTGGTGTGTTACGTCCTTAGCATCACCTCTTTAAAGGTCTGTCTGTATGTAAAGTGATTCCACCCTTGCTACCCACTTCTATAATGTCTATAAAGCTAAAGCAGGATGCATCAAATATGAAGAAGAAATCTCCTACTTACTTACCTGCAGCCAGGCAAGCATTACCTGGTGGTGTTTGTTTTTGTAATTTGTGTATATTTTGTATATTTTAAATAATTGTAATTTGTAATTGTGATTACACATTACACTGTGTAACCAGCAAGGTACGTCCTAAGTCACCTGCAGCAAGGTGCTTGCCATCGGTCATTCCTTGCTGCATATATGGGTCCTGCAGAGGAATCTACTACCTGGTAAGAGTCAGTATGAGCTGGGTCTATCTGCCATAGCATCTTAATTACATGACAGTCTCCTTCTTCTGTTTGCAAGGCCACTGAATTACTGATTCCAGTGTTATCTGCATATTTTGAATGCAGTGCAGTAACAGGAAGATGGTGTAGGGAGCAACGCACCTCTGTTCAAACCTCGTCTAGTAATGAGTCAGATTGCTTTCACCTATTGGGAAAATTGGGAACTTTGTCCACCGAGGAGGGTTCCCTAAATTGTTCCCTTGTGGCCAAAGAATGGCAGAAAATATAGGATGGTTTGCACCTCTAAAATGTTCAAAATAGCTGCAGAACACCTAAAATGGCTTTGAAAAGCCTGTGGCCATTATTCTACCATCTCCATCTTCAGGCTATCATCTGGGAATTTCTCTTCTCTCTGAAGACTTTCCTTGTTGTCCCTTTCAGAAACATTTAAAATTACAGTTTCATCTGCAGATGCTGCCCAACATGAAACCTGATGATTCTCCCCTGTGCTGTCTTGCCTGCTTTTCACAGTGTGAATAGTGGCTCCTGCTAAGGTCAGTTTAAGGGTTAATTACCACACAAGGTGCATGAAGCCTTCAGGCTGTTTCAGTCCCTGGTGTAGAAGAGTGGTTCCTGCTGAAGGACAGGAGGGCTTGGGCAGCTCCCTCAGTGCTCTCTGCCCCAAGGCTTTGCTCTTGCACAGAAGGTAATGGCAGAGAAAGGAAAGCAGCACCAACCCCGCTGCCTCCCTGTGTGCTGCTTCTAAAGCAGGGAAAGTGGACAAGAAATGGAAACTGCCCCCAGGGTCAGAAGTCAATAATAAAGGATAAATGGTTGTTGGTGCATGTTGTGCATCACTGTGCATGGCACGCAAGTGACATAGTCCGGCAGCAATTCTTAGCTACAGGGTACAACTTTGGGTTTTTTAATTCAAGATGGTGGTCCGGCTTTCTGCTTTGGACATTAGTGCACCTCCTTGGAAACAAGATGATAGTTTTTTGCAGAAATAGTTTGGTTTTGAATGCAGTCACTTTTTGTGGTTACTTAGAGAGACAGAAGATGGCTCATGTTGTGTCTAGCAAGGAGAAGTTTGCTCCCAGAAAGGTGTCCACGCTCTGAAAGTTTTGTCCAAGGCTTAGCTTCAGGCAGGTCCTGGGGCTTGCCTGGGACATTGACTGCTCCTCTGTGCTGGAATGACTATGAAGAATGCTATTATCTTTGCATCTTGCACCTGATGCACCTGGCACAAGGGCGATTTTGCAGTTTTTCACACAGGTCATGCACAATTTGCTCTCCACCTAGTTTGAGTATGGCCATGACTGGGAGAAATGACCAAGCCAGTGGAACTGGCTGTAGTCAGTCATTTGAGAGATGATTCTGAGGTAGCTTGTCAGGCTGAGAGCCACCATGATCAGGGCAGAGTTGGACCAGTAGCCTGGTAACCATGTTTTGTTTTTGTTTTTGTTTTTTTTTAATCTACAGTGCTTTTTCCAGCTACTGAAATAACATCCCTTTTTCTGTATTAAGTAATGTTTACTTCTTACTGCAGGCTTAACTTCAAAGTCAAAATGGAGAAAGACTCAACTGAGTACTCAGTCAAGGTTTGTGAGTCCTTACTGCTCCATTTTGCTGCCACTACTAACAGGATAGTCTGTAGTACTGTAATAATTTTTTTTTTTTTCCAAAATGTTGATAGATCTGCCACTTTAGAGGATGAAAACACAGGCCATTTTGGGGGGGTAGCAAAGGCACCTTTTGCTAAGTCAGAGATGTTGCAATAAGCTTGGCAGGGTCACATGGTCTTATTTTGCTGTATCATGAAAAGTGCAAATTTTGCATTCCTTAAAATAACGTGAATTATGCTTACCCTTGAGGAGTTCTTGACTGTACCCCTGCTTCAAACCTCTCTGTGGAAGTCACCCAAGAGCAGAGGAGAGGAGGTCTTCTCCTGGAGCTGCTGTTCTCATTGGTTCCTTCATCAGTTTTGGGGATGGAAGAGGGTTTTTTTAGCCTGGAGAAGAGGAGACTGAGGGAGGACCTCATTAAAGTCTATCAATATGTTTAAGGGTGAGTGTAGGGAGGATGGAGCCAGACTCTTCTCAGTGTCATCCAATGACAGGACAAGAGGCAATGGGAGTAAGTTGGAGCACAAGAGGTTTAGGGTCAACACAAGGAAAAACTTTTTCCCAGTGAGGATGACAGAGCTCTGGAACGGGCTGCCCAGGGGGGTTGTGGAGTCTCCTTCTCTGGAGACATTCAAGACCCACGTGGATGCATTCCTGTGTGACTTGGTCTAGGTGATCCTGATCTGGTAGGGGGGTTGGACTAGATGATTTTCTAGGTCCCTTCCAACCCCTAACATTCTGTGATTCTGTGAAGAGAGCTTCCATTTCCCTCCATACATCACCAGCTGCCTGCAGGAGATGCCAGTCCCTGCTCCTCAGACATGAGGAAAACAGAACTGGATTTTTGCTGGCTTTTTTTTTTTTTGTGGTTTGTTTTGGTTTATGGGTTTTTTTTTTTGTTGTTGCTGTGGTGTGGGTTTTTTGTTGTTTTGATTTTGTTGTTTTTTGTGTGTTTGCTGTTGTTCTAAGCTCTGCAAAATAGTAGTAAATATTTTTATAATCTCCATTTCAATAAGAGGGTTTGAAAACAAGCTGGTTTATGGCAGCTGTGAGAAAACTGACTTGTTGCAATGGGTTTGGGCCATGCTCAAAAAGGGTGCTGGCTCAGCCTTGAGGGTTGCAGCTGAAAGCACAGCCACTTTAAGACTTCTCTCTTGAGAAAGCATGTCCAGCTTTCCTGGGCTCCTGTATCCTTCAGGGCAGCCTCCCAAGGGACTTTGCCAATCAGTCTCCTTAACAGGTCAAAGCTTGCCCTCCAGAAGTCCAAGATGGCAGTTTACTAACTCCTCTCCTTGTTTCTCCAAGGATTAAGAACTCAATCATCTCATGGTCACTGTGCCCTGGGTGGCCTTCAACCCTTACATTCCCCACAAATTCTTCCCTGTTCACAAGAAGCAGGTCCAGGAAGGCACCTTCTCGGGTTGGCTCATTTACCAGCTGTGTGAGGAAGTTATCTTCCACACATTCCAGGAACCTTGTTGATTGTTCCTTCTCTGCTGTGTTGTATTCCCAGCAGATACCTGGGAAGTTAAAGTCTCCCACAAAAACAATGGCAAGTGACTGTGAGATTTCTCCCAACTGCTTACAGAAAGCTTCATCCACCTTACTGCTTTTGTTGGGAGGTCTATAGCAGACTCCCACCACAGTATGAGCTTTATTGGCCCTTAACCTAATCCAAAGACTCTCAACCCTGTCATCATTATACTTGATTTCTGAGCTCTCATAGCATTCTCTAACATACAGGGCCATTCCACCTTCTTTTCTTCCCTGTCTTTCCCTCCTGAAGATCTTATAGCCATAGACTGTGGCACTCCAGTCATGTGAGTTATCCCACCACGTTCCTGTGATAGGCACTAAGTCATAGCTTTCCTGATGCATCATGGCTTCAAGCTCCCCGTTTATCGCTCATATTGCATGTATTGGTACAGATGCACTTCAGATGAGCTAATGATTCCAACACCTTCTGGTGAATGTGGGCCCCATTTCCTACCAGACACTTCTCAAGTGCTTCCATGATTTTTAAACATCTATACATTCTTTCATAGGAATTAACAGAGCAAGAGTCCTCATTAGTCCACCATCCTTCAAGCCCTGGCATGCTTGCCTTGGGCTTATTCCTAATAGGCCCAGTTATCTCCCCCCTTCATATCTAGTCTAAAGACCTGTCAGTGAGCCCTGCCAATTCCTACCCCAAAATCTTTTTCCCCCTCTGAGACAAGTGCATTCCTCCTGCCACCAGCATGCCAAGTGTCTCGTATAGCAGCCCATGATCAAAAAACCCAAAAACCCTGCCAGTAACACCAGTCCTGGATCCATGAGTTCACCTCTTGTCTTTTTCTGTTGATTTCCTTAACAGTTGCCACTGAAGGGATAGAGGAGAACACAACTTGTGTTCCTGATCCCTTTAGCATCTGTCCCAAGGCTTAAAAGATTTTTTAATTGATTCTGGGCTCTTTCTACTTATTTCATCACTACCCACCTGAAATACTAAAAGGGGGTAATAATCAGAGGGCTTTATTATGGCAGGGTTTGTCCAACACATCCCTAACCTGTGCCCCAGGGTGGCAGCAGACTTCCCTTTGAAGTGGGTCAGGATGGCATATTGACCCCTCAGCCCCCCTCAGCAGAGAGTTACAGCAGTGACCCATCTGCTTTTCCTTTTGGAGCCAGTTGTGATTGTCTCTGACATCTTGATATTTCTGGCCTGAATGAAGCATCCTCCTCTCCTACAGCCAGTTCCTCCTGGAGGGCCTCATACCTGTTCTGCAAGCATAACAGGGCAGACAGGGGAGGCTGGGAGGGGATTTGCCTGCTTCCCTGAGCAGGGACCTGTTTCCATTTTCCCCCTTCTCCAAGGTCCCCTCCTACTCTCTGGTGACAAGAAGGGAGGGGATCCTCTGGTTTATGTGGGGCCTCAACCTGTTTTCCTTTTGCTCAGGGAATGGGTCCAGCACCTGCCAATCTCCCAGCCACCTGACTGAGCAGATCATTCACCTGGTCACATCTGACACAGGTTTCATCTCCACTACCTGTCATTGCCAGTGCCAGGTGTCCAGAGGCCTGAACGTCCATAGGTTTGTGTGGGGCCTCTGTCTGGGCAGAGAAAGCAGCAGCCTTCAGTCTGGTAGCAGCCATGGCTGGACCTCTACAGCAAGTGATATCTTCCAACTCAAGGGGCAGTTGGGTGTCTACAGGATTTGAACTTTCCTTGTACATTGGCAGAGGCTCAGTGCCCTCCCATATGTGCTGCAGGTAGCTGGAGCCCCCACAGAGGCACCCACAACCCCTATTTGCTCACCATGTACTTTGTGGGCAGTCCCCAAGGCTTCTTATAGCCTGGTGGGCTGATCTATAGTGGGGGTGCTGGTTCCACCCAGGCTCTCTCAACAGGCAGCCCCCAGCACAGGCAAAGGACTTCACCTGGCTTCAATAAAGCCCACAAAAGAGCTTTTTGTTGGCCTTTTTTGCTGCAGATCCCTTCCCCGGTGCACTCTTACCTACCCTGAAGCTGGTCACTGCAGAAAAATTTTGGTTATGTCTCTACTTGAAAAGGATCACAAAGTTAGCAAACAAGTATTGTTTTACAAGATGAACATTCTCTTCATCTCTGACCCTGCCTTTCCAGCTCTCCCCAGCTCTCAGTGCAATTGCAAACTGGCTTCTCCCCACCTTCCCCTGCAGCCTGCTCTCTCAGCTTTCTGTTTGTTCTTCTTTGCCTAGGTGTAGTTATCTTGCTGAGATGGAAATTAGCATCACCCCAGCAGGCTCTGCAGCACCTGGGAGCAGTGGGGGGAAGGTGCTGCCGCAGGTGGAGGGGAACTCACTCTGCCATGGTGGAAGTGGGGAGCTGCTCCCCTTGGAGAGTGCAAAGGAGGTGAGATGTGGCCTGCAGACGATTGTAGCTGTTAATGCCTTTTTCATAACTCTGGCATTGTGTTTAGAAAATATTATTCATCCTATCCACAAAATCTTTCAGACATGAACATTTCATGCAGAAAATCCATAGAGATGAGCATTGAGCACTTCGGGCAGTTAACCAGGCACCTTCCTTCCCTGCTTCACAGCATACCTCACACATGGCTTTGTGCCAAGCCCTATGGGCGCAAAGGTGGGCAGGAAGATGCCTGCTTCCCCCTTGCCTCATACCCTGCATTGTGGGCCCTTTTAATCTTTGTGTCAGGTCCTGTTGAAGTTTTTCAGCGATCTGCTCAAGACATGCAGCTGAGCATCTTCCCGGCTCTCCTGGCTGTGGGTGGGCAGTGGCAGCTCCACAGCTAGGTGGGCAGCTCCTGTGTGCAGAACAGTGCTGGTGGAGGGGACAAGCAGTCTGTCCCAGGGCAGGGGCTGGGCCACGAGCTTGGGGCTAATACAAGTTTTGAAGTTAGTGTGTAGGAGGCCTGATATTCCCTTTTCCTTGCTGGCTTTCTCTGGATAAATAGTCTCAGATCACGAGGGCTATAAAACTAGAACATTTCCCTGCACTAGCATCATATAAATAAGCCATCTCAGACATCTGGTAAGCCAGAGATTTTGTCGACATTGCATATCCACGTGACTTTAGAAAATACAGCTATATCCTAAGAGCCCCAAAAATGTGTCCCTCTTTCATACATCAGGAATGTTTTAAGTATTTCTGAACGTGACAGAAAAGAAGAGGTGGTGTGTGTGTCCCAGACAGTGGGCTTGTGGGGAACACAAAGGGAGGGAGCTGCTGAGTTCCTGTAGCTACAGTGCAGCAAGGAAAAGGTGGTGTTAAAGATTTTCCAATTTAAGATACTGAATACATTTGAATTTATTTGCAGAATAATTGGCTTGCATTTATTACTGCTGTAATGGGATAGTCAGAGAAGTAGAAGCCATGGCTGTTTCTGCAGCAGGCAACATCAATTAAGGAGGAAGGAGGGCATGTTGTTTAAAGTCAGAAGACAGTAATAGGACAGACAGGACCATATTATACCTTTTCTCTGTCTGTCCAGGTGATGTTTGCTGCATTAGCATGGGAGCTCCCAAGGTAACAACAAATGAATCCTCTCTTATTTCTAAGGAGAAATGGGTCAGTATGTGCCATCCCTACTGACCTGATACCAGAGACTACCATGTTATGGATGCTAATTGTGGCAGTAAGCTCAGGGCTTCAGCTCACTCTCTGGAGGCTGTGTGTGGAGAAATGTGAATTGTACAGAAGCGGGGTATGGATACTCATCTTTGTGTGGACAGCTGCACCAAAGGTAAATTAGAATCTTTTTAATGAAATCTTCTCTATCCTTAATCAGAGATTTATTGAAGAGCTGAAGGTTACAAAAGACCACTACAGCCTCTAATCTCTCATCTACCACCGATGAGTACTTTTTACCTACTTACCACTGGGTGAATTTGAGTATTATTCTAATCTCTTTCAAGAAAGGCTTGGGAACTGGATCTGTGGTACATCACCTCTGGCTAAGCACACCCCAGGACAGATCCTCTAGTAGGTGTTCAGGAGCAGGAGGTGTTCAGGAGCATCAGCTGTCTGGCAAGCACATGGGCTGGCAGGCTTTCATGGCTTGGCTGTGCATGCAGAGGGGTCCCCAAGGGAGACCTAGCAAACACAGCTGGCAGCACAGGAGCAAGGGGAAAGAGAGGAACCAAGGTGCTTGGTGTGAGGGAGCCCATCTCAAACAACTGAAATGATCTTCAGGCCACCCCATTTTTCATGGAACTGAAACAACTAATAAGGAAAATAAGGAAAGCAATGGCTGGCTCAGGCTTCTCATGCTCACTGCTGGAGGGGTTGTAGTGAATTACATACTTTTTCTAAGGACCGCTTAGCTACAAACTTGTAATGACAATTTTTGGAGGGAAGATGTATTGTTATCCAGGCTGGTTGCTGTAGCTTTTGGAGGTTGATATCTGGTGAATCCACAGGAAGAGATGATCCTGTTCTTGGTCAGATGGAGCGTGGTAGAAATGTAGAGAAGTCATGAGTCAAGTCTAGTTGTAGGGAAGTGGTAAAGCTCGATTAAATGGAAAAACTAGTCTCAACAGAGTTGCCAGGCTGTAGCTTTGTTGGGAGAAGGCAGCTCATGCCATCCTCCAGCTGAGCTGGTGAACTTATGTAGCCATTGCCCTTCCTGAAGAGCAGCTTGTAACTTGGCCAGAACAAGCTCTGGGGTACATACGCAGGCTCAGCCTGCAGCAGCATCCCTCTGAAGAGAAGCACAAAAAGGGGAGAGGTAGATCAGTGCTTGATTTCCACTGGTTTAAAAGGGTTCCTTACACATCTGTTCTCTGGAGCAGGGATGTGGAGTTTGTGAAGGGTTTGCCATGTTTCTGCTATGGCTAAAGAGACATTGAGGGTTGGGTTGTAGTGGCTCCAGATCCTGGGGCTGCAGGGGCAGCAGCTGTGGGAAGGACACTGAAGGGATAGGGACTCTGGAAGGCTGCAAGGCAGACAACTGTCAAATACACATTTCCCTGTCTCTGCTCTTGAGTCACTTAATGGAGAGATCTCTTTGCTAATTAAGAACAATATAGTAATATATGTAAAGTTGGATTTCCCTGAAGATGCAGGGAAATGCTGGTGGAAAATGGAGCGGAGCTGAAGAGCAGCAGGTAAGTGGAAAATCTGAAGCTCTAATAGTGTTCTTTTTTCCACATGGAGCACATGGGGCTTTGTTGTCTTTGCCTGAGAGAAGAGATGGGGAAAAGGACTTTTATTTGCAGCTAGCTCATCCAGTCTTCTTGCAGGGTAGGTGGGTTACTTATTTCAACTGCCAGTCCTACCTGTAATTTGTTTAAATATCTCTGTGCCTCTGCTGTGTTTTGACCACTGGGAGGTGGGTATGCGGATAGGGCACTGAAATCTCTGCCCTGCCCCAGGGGGATGAACAGCACAAACAAAACCCCCTCTTTGGGGGATGTGCTCTTTGGATGAAATGCATTCAGATCAACCTGCTCATCTAGCAGAAGATGAAGTGTTTCCAGCTGTCTCTCCCACCTCCCCACAGCTGTGATCTCTGTTCACCAAGCTTAGAGACATGGAGATATCAAAAATGATCTGACCCTTCATGTTTCAGAGCTGAAAGTAATAAAAACATTCTTTATTTTGATTTATAGCTGAAGAACAGTAGAAAATGCCAATCTAGACTAATCTTGTGTTTTGAGGTGGGAGCTGCTTCTGTCACATCCCATGCCAGTACTGCAGGGAGTATGTCTTGGTGGGAAGACAGGGGAGAGAAGAGTCTCTGGCTGCAGGGTGACCCTCGCTGTTCACAGGTAAGGCACATGGACTTGGCAGGGCGTGGGTCTTTCACAGTCACATGTTCATAACCATGGTCTGTAGGGAGTAGCTGGACTGTGAAAGGTGAGATGTACTGAGGGAAGTGGGAGAACATCCTTTCATTGCTTAGGTGCTTTCAAAAAGCATGAGAAAGATTTAGCTTGTATGTAGTTTCAACTGGAGTCTTGGGGACCTGGTCTCTTGTCTAAAGTAGAGATGAGGGTTCCTCCTCTGCAGTTACTGTCATACATGTGACTTAAAGGAGTCACTTGGGGAGCTAGGAGCTACTTTTAACACTCAGTCTTTGTAACCTCAGCTTATACTTTCCCCATCTATCTAATGGGGCTGATCTCAAGCAGCCACCATGCAGGAGACCATGGTTCAACCTGCCTCGGTGTGTGCAGAAGGTTCTGAGGCACTCACAGTAAAGCTGAGAGAGATGATGCCCTATTTTAGTCCCTAGTAAGAACCTGGTTTCATAGCTCTCTGTGTCAGGGGTTCTCACTCACAGTAGCAGAAGATCTGGATTTGTTATATTTAAAACTTGAACAAAGGGTTTTTTTCACCAATGCCTTCATTTGCCCTCTTTCAGCCCCGTGGGGCTGTCCTTGGGTGTGGTGAGCTGTGGGGTTGGCAGGTCCGGCAGCTCTGCCCCAGGGGGCTTGGTTACATGGGAACTGGACTTCCCACTTTCTGCTGAAACTAATGCACAGGACCTATGCACTCTGAAACGGTGTATCTGGATCATATGTGTTTCTCTTGAGGTCACTTATTTTCTGGCCCAGACTTAGTGCGTGGTTAGCTCTTCACAGGCTATTAAAAGCTCTTTCTGTGTAATGTTCTTCTTTCAGTATGCGGTACCAAATATACCCAACCATCAAAACCCTTTGCTCTTGGAGGGACAGGTTTGGCATAAAGAGTGTTTGTGGGAGGGGGACATGGATGCACAAATCTGAATATAATTTCTTCTGTGTTTAACTTCCCCTGCCTCTAAGAGACATGTCAGGACAGGTGGGGAAAGTCACACTGCACTTTCATAGCATCTTACTGGTGTTACTCTCCCAGAAACAGTAATAAAGCTGAAATCTCTGGGCTTGCAATGACCAGTTCAGCTCCTTACTTGTTCCAAGCTCTGGCTGCATCATCTGTCAGGAAGATAATACCTTGACCTTGCGGTCAGGGGATGAGCGCTTTGCTTAGTGATTAAGCCACTGCAGTAGATAACACGCCAGGTTTAATCCCTTTGGTAGCTGCTCCCAGGAAGGGGGGCAGGAGGGGGCCACAAAAAAACTGCAGCTTGCAATAGGTCTGGAGACCTCAGGAATGATGGCAACAGTATGCAGAGTGTGACTGTATACGCCCATCCTCCTAAGTTATTTTGGTGGCAGACTGGAAAACAACCAGTATATCTAGGGCACTATTTTATCAAATGATAGGGCCATATGGTACAAAACCCCATAGCTGTCTAAGATCATAGGCATGTCAGAAATCAGGGAGTCCCTTCATTTAATGATCCCAACTGCTAGCTGGCAGATAGAAAAATCAGGTTTATAATTGTTTTTCATCTGCTCTGTTGATGGGGGAAGGGACTCCTAAATAACCAACTAATCCTGCTGACTTGAGCTGGGGAAGGATGAGATACCATCTATTCTGCTGCTTCAAAGTTGTGGCTTGGATACAGCTGTTAAGAATCCAGCTGGTGTGGTGGAAAGCTCACAAACCTGCCTTAATTTCCACGCGAGTGCAGCAAATGCATCTCATTGTCAATTTGTGACCAGCTATCAGGGTTGTTTTAGTTATCAAGGGTTGAAGCTCAGTCCCCCTGGTGATATTTAGGGTTCTATCTGCAAGTGAAATCAGTGATAGCTTTGACTGACAAGGTCTGACCTAGGTTTCATCCTCCTTGCCAGCCTTTTGTCCACCCTTTTCTGTTGAAAGTCTGCTTCTGCTGAAGTCTGCTTCTTGCCCCTTCCAGAGGAGAAGGTGGAGACATGAGCCTACATCTAGCCTGCCAGCTGTGAGACACTCTCTTTCTTGAAGGAGGAGTGTGGGTTTTTTTTTTGGTTTTTTTTTTTTCCTCATGCAATCCTCTCTTCTCATGCTGTCACTGCAAAATTGAGGATAATGATTCCCCTTTAATCTATCTTTTCCTTTCAGAAGATCCCTGCCCTCTTTGGAAACAGCCTCAGCCTCAGGTTTCCTTTGGCTGTTGTGTCACTCCTGTTAGGACACAGGAATGTGCTAGCTGTCACTACGTGCTTGCCTTTGAACAAGTGACCTTATCAGGCATGAGCCCAGCCCCAGTCCCAAGGTCTCGTGACTGAATCGAAATGGTTGCTTACAAATGAAGCTGTGCATGGATCTGTGCTACACTGCCACATAACTCTCTGGTTCCCTAACAAGAAGTAGGCTATGGGCATATTGTGGGGCTCTACCAACCCCTGTCAGTTTGTCACTAAATTTAGTCTTCATTAAAAAGAAAAAGCAGGATTAAAACAGTTTTCAGGAGAATATGTTTCCTCATCCTGTGCTCTTGAGCTAGATACCTTTTCTGCAGCTCATCCTCCTGATCCTAGCGCTGAAACACGGTCAAATACTTTTAGTGCCATCTCACATTCAAATATGATGAGAGATGCTCCTCACCACTCTCTGCTTCACATAAGCCCACTGGGCACCCTTGGCTGCTGCCCAGAACCAAAACGTGCCAAGTTAGCTCAGACTCCCTCTTAACATCGTGGACTGCTGCTGGCCAGCCCCTGGAGCAGCACCCATGCAAGCCTGAGGTGGAGGAAGCCACCAGGCTGGAGTGCCTCAGAAGGCATTTCTCTTCTACTGCAAGGGAGGAATCTTCCACAGAACAGTCCATTTAAGAAATTCTAAATTCATAACTGTCATGTAGGTCCCAGTCCTATTTTCATTATATTGTCCACTTGTTTAAGTCCTCTATGTTCTTATCCCAGCCAGCTTCCTCCATGGAGCAAGGTGCCTTCTCTTTTCTATACTTACTCCCACCATGCATTCAGGACATATTTCTTTGCTATAGTGGTGTGACAGCCATGATCACTGGACATGTCTAGGATGACTTTTCAACATTTTTCCTCTCAGCCTTCCAGCCAACCCCAATCCCTGGTGGAAAACATAACTTTCTTCTTACCTGTGGTCCTCGGTACCTTCCATCATTCTTCATTGTCTGAGGTCATTCAAAATGTGTGAAAGGAGCTGTCTGGCCATGCACATCTTTTGTGTGAGACCTATAAAGTATGCTTCCTATGATTTGAAGGTTATTTAAATCTCTCATTTTGCCAGTTCTTTCTTCTCTCTCATTTGGCGTTTTTTCCATTTCCTCTGGGGAGTTGTTTTGCCCCTTTGCATTTGTGCCTCCAAATTCCCCATAGAAAAGACTTATTCTAAAAATATAATCTCTATATCTGATACACTGACTCCCCAGACAGCCTTGCCTGCTTACAGGATGCCTCCCTGTACCTGAGGACACTGTGGTGTCATGGAGGGACACTGTGGTATGTTGTCATGGAGAGGATTCAGAGAGTATTGCTAGGTCAGCAGGTACCACACAGCATGTGAGTTTACACAGTGTTGGCATCAGGATGGATGGAAAGGGCCCCTGTGGATTCCAGAGGACTCTGCAGGAATTCCCATGGTAGTTTACATTTCTGTGTGTCCAGGGACTTGAAGATTGTGAATGAATCACATGGCATCTGCATTATAGTACAGTGTCTTTGCAGGGAGGGGTGTGCAGGTTCCCAGAGACTGCAGGAGCTGCAAGAAATCTATATATAGTGTATAGTGTAGCTTGATCAGAGATACTTGAGACACTAGCTCTGGATATGAACATCACTGCCTTCAGGAATCTCCACTTCCATTATTTTTTTAATGGAACAGTAAATAAAATGCACTGAAATACCTGACTGTGCAAAGAGATAAGTGCAGGTCCTTTCAAACATTGTAGAAACCACTGAAAACTTCTGTTATAAGACAAGAGTGCTTTCTTCCTGGAAAATAATAGGACTCACAGCACCCAAGAGATATGAGTTGGAGTGACAGATACCATGCAAAGTGATAGGGAGAGTATCTGCAGCAAACCTAAGATGTCAGGTGCTCTAATGTTGCATAAAGCCCTGAGGGATCCCTCAGCTTGCCTACCTGCCTAACATTTTCTAAGAGTAGGTGGGTCAGCTCTGGTTTACTGAAACAATCCTCCCTAGCTTTACTTCCTCCAGCATAGCAGTAGGTGAAACTGCTAGCAGAAAAAGCAATGTCATGATTTAGAGCTGTTCAAATATGCCTAAAATTCCTGTCATGACAGGTCATGCAGGCCTATATAAGCTAATTATGAGTTTACCAGTAGAGCTTAGGATGGGTTGAAAAGCCCATAAGGAGCAGCTGGAGAATGCTGACCAGTTAGATCATCCTGGGCTCTGCACCTCTGCAGTTGAACTGATAGTGGAGGCTGAGACATTCTATCTAATGCTGGCTTGGTTGTATCCACACTTCACCAGCAGTCCTTGCAGTGGAGATAGGGTGGACTTATCTTGGAGAGGATGCCAGCCTGTCCCCAAAGCACAGGCAATCTCAACTGCAGAAAGGAAAGCTTCTCTCTTATGAAAGAAGGGTCACTACTTCCCGTGCCAAGCACTGATCTAAGCATGGAGGGCAAGCACCTAATCCCTTCTTCAGGAGCCGCTAGTGCTCACTGCATTCATGGTACACTGGGAACGCAATACAAGGGAAGCAAATCAGCAGTGGTGCTGCTATTTGACAAACAGTTAGCATCCTTTTGCTATGCTGCAACTTCTTAGTTCTTCTGTAGGTTTTCAATCTACAGCACCCAAGGGTCCAAATCCCAGCTTGAGATGGTTCCTGTAGTTGTTCATGCACAGGCATGCCTCAGTTTAAGGAAGATCAGAGTAAGTTAGTTGGCTTGAAGCCTCTGCAGACTTGACTGCACCTGCAGTTGGCTGCCCAGTACTTAGCTGTAGGCAAGGGGAGCAGGAGCCTCAGGAACAAACTGGCTAGGAAACAAGGACAGCTTGAATCTGCCAGGAGCTGAAAATTCTGCAGAGACTCCTAGACAGCATGTGGGAGAGGACTGCAGAAATACCCTGATGAGAGAAAAATGTTATTCCTCCATCAGGTGTTGTGTCAGATATGGGCTGAGTCTACTCAGGATAGCTGTGTAGTGGTCCCTCTACAGTGAAAATACTGACTTTATGTTCATGGATCTCTCTTTTTCCATGAAGTCTGAAGAAATAGCTGTTACTGGGGGCTGGGGGGAGGGGTGGAGTAAATATGGAAGCCTGTTTAGTTGAGCATGTCCGGAAGACAGGTGCACAGGTAGCAAAGCTTGTGACCAGAGTGGCCCCCCTCCTAGGGTCAAACAAAATGCATGCTGCTTGGCATTTAGCAAAACTCTCAGCTGCTGGCATAATGCTTGGGGCTTTTTTTCAGAAGGGAAAGGAAAATGTCTTTCTGCTTTACCTACACATCTGAGTTTCAAGCTGCCTTCCAAATTTATTCTCCCATCTCTTATAAATCATTAAATAATGGTCAAAAATAGCACAGCTTCTTAGTTTGGAGGCGATTTAAAAAAAATAAATAAAAGGGAAGAAAGTATCCCACTACCCTCGTACAAACCAAAACATTGCCAGTGGCATCCACCCAACAGAGCCAAATCTCCCTCTCCTCAATATTTAGCTCACTGTGTGACACAGTGCCTCTGTGCCAGCTGCGTTGAGCTCTTTAAGCAGAAATGGCTTTGCAAACACCCAAGAGCACAGGGTGTGGCATGGGGTATTGATAAGCTCATCACTCAGCCTAAAAATACCAACTGCTATGTGACCCTCCCATCCCATGGGTACAGTGCAGGCAGGGGGAAATTTCCACCAAGCTTCTGGAAGCAATAACCTATTCCAAGCTGCTATGATTTACATAAATAATAAAAAGTCTGATATATCTAGATTTTACTTATTTCTGGAGTAACACTGCTGATTCTAGGGAGGTAACTAATGGGCTGAAGTGAGCTCTGTAACTTTACTGTGCTGAAAGAATGAGCTGTTATATGCTGTCATACCTAGAAACAGAAGAGTTTACAGTTAGTCAGGATGTTATACCAGCTGGATTCCCAGCTCGTGCCTGCTCTTTAATTTAACATTTCCAGATGTAGCTTCTGCCCATCTCTGCAAATGCACCTTCTTCCCACCCTGCCTCTGTCCCAGGCTTCCAGTGCAGCCTTATCTCTGCCACTCACCTTCAGGCCCCCCTTTTGAAAGTACTTCAAGATTTGGGGGCAATGCCCGTAAGTAGAGGTTGGCAACTTAAAACCTTCATCCTATGTGAAGCATCAGCTGCAGAGCAGGAACCAAAGTTGCTGCCACAGCAGGGGCACAGGGATATCCTTCCCTTGCAACCAGGGCTGCTTAATTAGAGGGCTGCTTGGGGAATGGGGAGGATGTGAGTGAGAGCTCCAGCTAAACCACTGAGGACAGCATGGCCCAGGGCAAGACATGTCACTTCTTTCTGCTTCAGTTTTCTTGTACTTAGGCTAACTAATTTACCTCCCAGCCAGGTCCTGAGCTGTGTAAAGCATTCAAGAACTAAATAGCACTGGCAGTTTGGTTTTGTAATACAGGGTATTTTTTACTTGGTTTTGTAACATGGGGGACTTCTTGCTTAATGGCAGGGATATAGGAGATCAGTGCAAAGTTGCCAGAGAATGATTTGGGTACTTTCAGATTAGAAACTTATGATAATAAGGTCATATTTCACAGTGAGAAGCTGCATTCAAAGAATGGGCTAAGAACAAAAAAATCAGGCTTAGAATTTTTTTATGCCTTAGCATTAAAAGGTGTGCAGGATGTTGGGCGTATCCCATTATGAAGGCTCTGAACGCTGGCATTCATCAGTGCTGGTTGCTCTGCATGCATGGAGAATGTGTTTCCAGGTATTTTTTACAGGAAAGTTTTGCATTCTTTCATCTTCCCACTGTTTTCTCTTTGTGAGATGTTACTAGCTGATATTTAAAAAAAACCCAACCCAATCCAGAGCTGCCTCCTGCCTAGAAACAGAAGCATTATGATTTTCTTACTCTGCCTCAGTACTGGTTCTCCACAGTGGGTGCTACTTGCTTGCCAAGGACTTGTGGAGATGCACTCTTGCAAGGAATTGCATTAGGGATCCATTGGTTCACATCAGATCGTGCCTATAGTGCACAGCAAAGTAAATGTCACTTATTTCCAGAGGATTGGGCTAAGCCAGTGTCTTCCTCTTCTTTGCCTATGCAGCCTTCTTTTATAACTATGACAGCTAAGTCTGATTCTAACAAATTTAGTTCCATAGGACCTTGACTTTGCAAAACATTAAATAAGCTTAAACTTCCATGATTTGAAGGGAGCCTGTGTGATCTGAGAACAGGCAGATCCAGAGCACCTCTGCTCTCTTGGATGTGGTGGCTGCTCCATTAAACAGAAGCACAGTCCCAGGTCTGCAATGCAGAGCTGTGTGTGAAGAGCCACAGTCATCATCCTTAGTGTGCTATGTCTAGCTAGTTTTGTGTCTTGTCCTTTTACCTCCCTGCATCCGCTTTAAGAAGAAAAGCAAACAGATTTAAAAAACAACCAAAACTGCAACCTTTCAAAACGGCATTCTAACTACTACATTTTTGTCTTCACCACCAAAGGAAGAACACCCACAGCTGAAAGCAAATCTCTTGTTCAACAATTGGACAGACCAGAGAGCTGGGCAAGGAGAAATTTAATGAGACTTAACAAGAGCAAGTGTAAGGTGCTGCATCTGGGGAAGAACAACCCCATGTATCAGGACAGGCTGGGGGCTGATCTATTGGAGAGCAGCTCTGGAGAAAGAGACGTGGGGGTCCTGGTGGACAGGGGGATGACCATGAGCCAACAATGCACACTTGAGGCCAAGAAGGCCAATGGCATCCTGGGATGCATTAGGAGAACTGTGGCCAGCAGGTCAAGAGAGGTTCTCCTCCCCCTCTACTCTGCACTGGTAATACCCCACCTCGAGTACTGTGTCCAGTTTTGGACACCCCAGTT
>JAOEGS010004725.1:0-10691 GCA_025447755.1 Corythornis vintsioides | reverse complement strand
TTCCAACCCCTAATATCTATGAATCTATGAATCCCCTCTGCTGCGGGGCCCACTCTGGGACTCTCCCTGTGCCAACTCCACAGCATCAGTGACGGTGACGTAATTACCATCAGGGGGTTTGAGTTTAGTACTGTTTTTGTACATATTTGTATATATTTCATTATTATTATTTTAATTTTCATTAAATTGTTCTAGCTTCCTTTTCTAATCACTAAGTCTCCCTTTTTCCTTTTCTGTTCTCCTTTGGGGAGGCAGAGGGGTTAAAAGAGAGCGTGTGTTATTGGTCTGGGCTGCCCTGACCCTAAACCGTGACACAAGGGAAGAATTTATGGAAAGGGTAAGCTGGATGAATGTTTTCCTGGGAGTTAACTACTTGAGTCTGTGGGACCTACTAATTTGGACATAGCATATTTGAATAGAAAGATTTTTGTATTGAAAATCCTCCAGAGGATTTCTCTTTTGTAACTATGGGCATTTGCATCTTAATCTAGAATCAACTCTTTGATGTCTACAGCAACATGTAGGAAGAACTCCCACAGCTTAACTAGACACTGTGTGAAGAAATATGGCTTTGTTTTGAACCTGTCCTCTCAGTTTTAATTGATGCTCTTATCCAGTCACTCTATGCAATTTCTTATTATATATTCCTCTATCAAACCTTCCCTGTTTGACTGTTTCCCAGGTTGAAGAGGCTTAGTGTTTTCCTCTCTATCTTGATTATTGCTTTCAAAATAGAACCCCTCACAGTAGCATCTATTATAGTGTAAACAGCTGCATTTAAAGTACAAACTGAATGCAAAGATAAATGCCTAACATAAAATGGTGAAGTGGCAATATAGGTTTTTCTAAAACAATAATACGACACAAGACTATTCTTAGCTAAATCTTTTTTCCCCTTAAGTGATATAGTAAAACATAAACTCATAAGGTCTGCATTTACCCCTCTACCTAAACTACCTAACCATGAGAGAGAAAATATCATAATAAATTTGCCTCAGAATCTACTTTTCATACTCTTGCTTCTTTAGATTTTTCAGCCTGAGATTCCCTTAATTCCACCTATGAAATGCATCAAACTGGATGTTTTTTCTAGCTTTTTCATGGTGTCCATCAATGTCATCCCCATCCACCCTCCACACCACACACTTGCACGCCACAAGTGTTGAACAGTATTTTTTATCCTTTATGGCAGAGAAAATGTATATAAAAAAGATGAAATAAAAATTTATATCTGAAATGGGTATTTGTTGAAAAAATTGCCTTTTTGTTTGTTGATTTTTTTTCAGAAATAAGTCCTTTTGTAAAATTGAACCAAAATGTTTCCTTTCAGATGTATTCAACACAAAATTGTAGTTCCTCACTGTGATTCATAGATTCATAGATTCATAGATTCATAGATATTAGGGGTTGGAAGGGACCTAGAAGATCATCTAGTTCAACCCCCCCGCTCTACTTCTACTTATTATGTTAGCACTCAGATTAAATTATATCCCATATCATATACATAAAACCATGTTCGAGAAAGACTTTGCATTGTTGGACATATAGGTTAAGAGAAGAACCTAAAAACCAAGCAGAAACTGAATCAAAGTCACAAAATCATTGTGCTGATACATCACATACTAGCTACTGTGGGCAATTAAATTTTTATGGATTACTTAGCAGCCTGGTTTACCGAGCAGAATTTCTTATGAGCAGAATACTGGTGCAGTGGGATGTTTCACAGAACTCAAGTCAGTTTTGCTGCAGAGTACATCAAAAGCCAGGATTTTGAGAGTAGGAGGCAGTGCCATCAAGGAATCTACTGTAGACACATATGTATCCAGGTCAAGCTGAGGCTTCCATGTTGGGTATCAGCAGTAGCAGAGCCAAAAGCAAGAGGGATAAGAAGAATAAGTGAGAATATGTGAGAAGTATTGTAATTGCAAAGAAAAGAGGAAAGAATAGAAACTTCAAAACCTGCTGTTAATCCCTACAGCACCATGAACAATCTGGAGGAAGTGAGGTGTGGAGCACTGACAGTTTTCTCTGTGAAGCTTGTTTACGGTGAGATTGAACATAAGTTGCCTCTTGTTTAATACTATATTCTTCTAATGTTAAGTGAGAAACGGGCCTCTGACACCACTTAATGGCACTGATTGCAATAGCTCTGTGAACCTGGCATGTGAGCTGTCAGGGCAAGCACCTGACCTGATAGAACAGAGGAAAGGTACCTAACACTGGATATTAACCATGGATGTACTGGGATCTCTGACAGTTCCTCTGAAGCATCAGAGGAAATACTTTCCCAGCATGATGTCAGATGTAGAAACATCTGTAACCATCCTGAAAATCAAAGGATCTGATATGACAAATGACATCTAATGAATATGCAAGACACAGAGAAATAAAACCTGCCTCTGTGATGCTGTTTAGGAAAGTGCAGACATGGATGAAAGGTAGAGAGGTCTTTAAATTGAATCCTCTGTGTTTTAAGGTGAGTGGGAACTTCCTTATTCATATTCAATATGTCATTTTATTACTGCTAAATTTTGTTCAATATTGAAAAATTATGTTCTAGGAAGCATCGCTTACTTTAAAAAGATTACTTACATTTTTGCAGACTTTATGTCCTACATTAAGAAACCTTGAATACAACCGTTGATAGACTATTAATTTATATTTTGAACAGCATAAAGAGGTAAAATTGGGATCAAGTAAATGGACTGTATTTGCAGTGGTCATACTTTATGGCAATATTGATAACAAGTTATTACAATACACTGTAAATGGGTAACAATGATGCAAATCATGGATTACAGAATAATTTAAGTTGGAAAGCACCTTTATCATCATTGAGTCCAATTATTAACCTAGTACTGCCAAGGCCACGACTAAACCATGTCACTAAGCACCACATTGGCATCTCTCATCTCCAGGGATGTTGACTCCACCACTTTCATAGGCAGCTTGTTCCAGTGCTTGACAATCCTTTGGGGAAGAAATGTTTCTTAATATCCAACCTAAAACTCCCCGGGGCATGATTTGTCCCTTGTTACTTGGGAGAAGAGACAAGTAACCACCTCACTACAACCTCCTTCAGGTAGTTGTAGAGAGTGAGATGGTGTCCCCTCAGCTTCCTTTTACTCCTAAATAATCTAAGGTTAAACAATCCCAGTTCCCTCAGCTACTTCCCATTAGAGTTGTTCTCTAGATCCCTTAGCAGCTTCATTGTTTCCCTTTGGATGTGCTCCAGCATCAAAATGTCCTTCTTGTAGTGAGGTGTCCAGAACTGAACCCAGTATTTGAACTGTGGCCTCACCAGTGTCAAGTACAAAGGAACAATCCCATCCCTAGTCCCATTGGCCACATTATTTGTGTTATTTTTGTATTAAAGAAGGGCTGAATCCTTTCTGAGGGGGAACAGACAGAAATATGCCAGACAGACCCTTATTTTAGGGAAGTCTCTATGCTTCTGACGTCTGGGTTAAGACATCACTAGGAAACCTCCTAAATTGTTATGGCCCTTGGACTACTACCCACTACTGATACTCCATGTGGAAGGAGATGAAGCTGCCACTCATAGTCCAAGAATGATCAAGTTTTCAGGCCCTTGGGATGGCTGGTGAGGGAATTGGTTGTACAAGTTATTTTTTCCCTTCTCCTTGGCAGTGACATTGGAAGAAACAGATGGACTCCATCTGTTAATACATTGAGTATTAATTTGAGGTTTTGGATAATGGGATGGCTGACACAACACTGGGCTTGCTAGGTGATGGGATTCTCCTTTCTCACAGGGAGAAGAGGGCTTTCAGAGCTTTAAACTAGGCTTAAAGGGAGGATGGGATAATATCAGGCTGACCTGTGTCAAGGTGTGTGCCATCACTGAAACTTTGTGGGATGAATCATGTGACTGGAGTATGGACATTGATGGCTGCAAGCTGTTCAGAAGGGATAGGAAAGAAAAGAACTGGACCATCTGGTGTATAAGAAATTGGTTGGCTGAGTGGTCACATCCAGAGGGTAGCGGTCAACAGCTTGATGATCATTTAGAGACTGGTGATAAGTGGTGTCCTTCAGATATCCGTACTGAGACCAGTGCTGTTTAATATCTTTATCCATAACATAGACAATGGGATTGAGTGCACCTTCAGCAAGTTTGCAAATGTCACCAAGATGAATGGTGCATTTGGCGTTGCTGAGGGATGGGATGGCATCCAGAGGGACCCGGAGAAGCTTGAGTAGTGGGCCTGTGTGAACCTCATGGGTGTGAAGTTACACAAGGCCTTGTGTAAGGTCCTGCACCTGTATAAGGGCAATTATTGGTATCAGTGCAGGCTGGGGAATGACGGGATTGAGAACAGTCTGAGGATAAGGATTTGGGGGTGTTGGTTGATAAGAAGTTCAAAAGACAATATTTTTTACAATGTGGGTGATGAAACACTGGAACAGGTTGCCCACAGAGGTGGCAGATGCCCCAGCCCTGGAAATATTCAAATTTGGAAAGGGTTCTGAGCAACCTAACCTAGATGAAGATGTCCCTGCCCATGGCAAGGAGGGTTGGATGAGGTGAACTTTAAAAGACCCTTCCAACCCAAAGCATTCTCTGATTCTATAATTTTATAATTCTACAACTCTATGTTTCTATGCTATTGGTCTTCTTGGCCATCTGGGCACACTGTCAACTCATATCCAGCCGGCTGTCCACCAACATCCCAGGTCCTTTTCTGCTGGGCAGCTATCCAGCCACTGTATATAAGCTTTTCCACAGAAATCTTGCTTTGAAGTCCGCTGCTTGAATACTAGCTTATGCTTTCCCCCAAAGCAAATTATACAAAGCAACCAAACCAGATTACTTCAGGCATGTGCTTTCTCACTGACCATGAGGAAAGATGGAGACTCCATGAAGCCTGTTAAGCAGTACTTCAGTGATGCTGCATTCTAAAATGTTACAGTAATACGAACGTGTTATAGACATCTGATTGTAGAATTACCTTTCCTGACAGCTAAAAAAAAAAAGAAAAAATAAAAAAGCCTTACAACTTGTAATATTTTACTACTTATTTCAGGTCTTTTTCAGAATACCACTCCTCACCATATCTCCCTGAAGGGATGTTACATAAAAAGCTATGTCCTAATAGAGAATCAGAAGAAACACCAGAGAAGAAACTCTTAGAAACAACTGTAGTATCTGTAAAACCTGCCTTCTAGGTGCCAGTTTGGATAGTACATTAATTTCCAAAAAGTGTGAAATGCAAAACTGCATCAAAAGCAGTGGTTCCCCAAATAAGATTAATGACCTTAGCAGGAGCTGTGGCATATAACAGTAGAAGGATGAACTGAACAAAAGTAAACTTATCAAAGTAAGAATCACAGAAGGAGTTGTAAATCAGGAGGTGAAACTGGAAGTGAGGTGATGTCTGGAAACTGAGGATCAATTATATTTTATCTCTTTACCCAGTTCTTCTTTATAGATAGTATATATGAATATTTGCTACAAACTCACCAAGATCTTACAGGAGCACTTCACAATACTGCTTTAGAGCTTGCTGTGCACCTGGCACTCCGTGGTTATTTGAAGTGGGCTTGGTTTACCATGCTGTGTATGATGGGAACTTTGATTGAATGGTAATTTGATCAGAATGGGAATTTTCCCCTGTAAACCAGAAACAGCAATACTCTGTGACACAGCTTATCCCCAACAAGCAAATAAACACCACCCAACTGCTTGCTTACTACCCTACCAGTGGGATGTGGGAAGAGAATCAGAAGGGTAAAAGTGAGAAAATTTGTGGATTGAGATAAAACCCGTTTAACACTTGATAAAATAATAAAGAAAATACTACTACTAATAATATTCATAGTAATTAAAAGAAAAATAACAAAGAGAGAGAAAAATCAAACAAAGACCAGTGATGCAAATGAAAACAAGTTCCCACCATCAACCAAACAATGTCCAGCCACTCCCCAGGAATGGCACCTCCACCAACTTCTCCCCTAGATTTACTACTGAGCATGACATCATATGGTATGGAATACCCCTTTTGTCAGTGGGGTATCCCCAGCTGTGTCTCCTCCCAGTTTCTTGTGTACCCCCAGTCTGATCACTGGTGGGGCTGTGTGGGGAGAAGAAAAGGCCTTGACTGTCTGTAAGCCCTGTCCAGCAGTAACTCACACATCTCTGTGTTATCAGCACTGTTTCCAGCACAAATACAAAACAGACCCTATCAGCTAACACGGAGAAAATTAACTCTGTCCCAGCCAAAAGTAGCACACTCAGTTAAGTCATCTCTGTAAAGATGTTTTGACTAAAGCTAGCCCTAAATCCACAACGTTTGCTTGTTACTGTTGTACCTTTCTTCATCAATACTTCTATCTCTTGAGGTCAGTAGTAGCTCACTGATGTTTAGTTTTTTCTCATTATGACTTGTTCAAATTAACTATTAAAATATTTCTTTCCAAATATTTTGAAAGATAGTATTCTTGACTATGTTACTATTCATGTTAGAAGAAGAAAGAAAAGAAAGAAGACTGAATAAAGGCTTGTCATAATGATACTTGCAAAATATTCTGACCTTACATTTGTTGTTGGCACACATCCCAGCTAAGACATCAGAGAGCAGATGTGGTATCAAAATAAACTCTGAAAAACCCACCTGACTTTACATATAATTCCACTGACCTTCATTTGGATTGCAAAGTAAGTAGCCCAAAGCAGAAGTTAGTCTTTTGTTTTAAGACAATACAAACTAACTTTAGCTTTGAAGAGATTAAGTTTATTTTTTATAAAAAAAAAAAAAAAAAAAGAGGTTACATGCTTGTCTTCACAACTATACTGAGATTAAGGAAAATACATTGCATCATATTTGCTGTCTATGTTTATTTTATAAATTTATAGTGTGACAATCCTTAATTTCAACTAATTAATCCTTAATTTATGTGTTGGCCAAAAAAGCCATGCATAAACTGTTCTCTTTGGACTATTAAACTGAGTAACTGGGAAGGTACCAATGCAAAAACTGTCAGTGATAATCACAGTGACCAGAGTCAAAAATTCTGGCTGGTAGCCAGAGAAGGCTGTGATAGCTTGCTGAGGAAGGCAAATGCATGAGAGACAGTCTGAGTCCTGGAACCAAAGAGCCACCCAGTATAATGTTACTCTTGAAATCCTTCTCAGTAAATTTACCTATGGATTCTCCCAGAATCACTTTCAACTGATTAGTCAGGCCCTTAGGCCCCTTCTTGTTTCTGTATAGGTTTAAAAATATCTTAGTACCTATTAATGATAATTGACCATCAAAGCCCATTATGTACAGCCTTGTCCTTTAATTTCCTTTTATGTGAAAAAGCATAATGAACAAACTAAGGCAAACTGAAAGCATTAGATGATACTATGAATTATGTCATATTATAGTTCAGCTGTTGAGAAACTGTGCTTATACAACTCCATCTTTCAACTCTCCTTTCTTTACAGAGATTCAGCTAAGGACATCAGAACAACAGTTTCTGGGATATATGATGGTAATGAATCAGCAAAATGTGACGTTATCAGTTAATAGTGGTAGAGATCTTTCCAATTTATTTTATTCAACTTATAACATCCTAAATAACAGTTACCAAAGTATCATACTGAGAGCATTTTCTAGGTTATACTTTTGCAGTGAAAAAGGATTTTTATTTGTAGTTCTGAACCCAGGAAGGCAAAAATCTTAAGTCAATGTGCAATCAGGAAACAACTAAGGATTGTTAACATTTGCATATGGCTGAGGCTAGGAAGCTGCCTGCTGAAACATAAAGCAAATAAGCATGGATCTCTAGTAATCTCAAATGTACTATTCCCTTGTACAGACTTGTAGAAAACTAGACCTGGAAGGAACAGTGAGAGAACTTCCATGTGAGTTCTTTCCCAACACAGGAATGTATGCAGTATATCCCAAAGACTTGCTTCTGAAGACTTTCAGAGACAGTGATTACACAACATGCCCACACTATTTATTCCAGTTACTCACTGTTCTCCTTATTAGAATGTTTTTTGTTTATTTCTATCCTCAACATCTTTGGCTGTGGTTTAACCATATTATTTTTTTACTTACTTTTCAGAGGCAAAGATAAGAGCTTAATTCTTTCCTTCTCCTGTAGAGTTTTTGTTACATAAAGGTCACCATCATGTCTTCTTTTCAGTATTCTCTCTTCATGTTAACAACCCCGCAGGGCATGGTTCCTGGGTGTTTCACCAGTTCTGTGGGCTGGACTAGACTACCTCTGAATCTCTCTGCTCTAGACTGTTTCCCTGCGCTTTTTTTTGTAAATGTGTGTGCCCACTAATTAAAACAGCACTCCAACCTCAGCTTTAGTAATGCTGTCTAGATCAGAAGGAGGATTTCATGTGCCTTGCTGGATGTTCTTCTCACAAATTCCAGTAAAATGTACTATCATAATAGTTAATTCACAGTGAGTTTGTTATAACCTCTCAATCACTGTCAGAATTGTTACCTCCATCTGACTCTTCTCTCTTGTTTGTGCCACTAATACTCCTGTCTATATGTAGCTGCTTATATTTGTTCCTATTAAAATTTGGGTTAATTTTCCTGATCATTTCTCCAATTTGTTTTCCAATTTGAATTCCAATACTGTTTTCCTACCTGCAATGTTTCCCAGTTTTATTTCACCCGCAATTTTATTAATTACATTTTGTACTCAGATATAACTGGATAAATGCTCAGTGCAGAAAAAAAAGACAATACCTTGAGCTCCAAGTTTTACTTTGCGATTTGAGCAATAGCCTGCAGCTCTGTGTAAATGCACACTCTACCACATCTCTTTGAGCACATGAGGTAAGGATTGCAGAAGTTGTTCCACTTCAGTTAAGGAAGTTTGGAATATCCTATGACTTTTTATGTTGGTCTGGTTTAGTGTTTTTGTTGTTTGGTTGGGGTTTTTTTTATTGTTGTTGGTTTTTTGTTTTTCACCTGGCTGCCACATTTCAAAGATAACACAACAGCAAATATGGGATTTACAGTGGTGACTTTCACTGTTGTGTCATACAGCTGCTTAATACAAACGAACCACTTGCATCATGAAGAGATTCCAAAATTTATCTTGTTTCCATTCACAGTCATTTTGGAAGGGACTAAAACAGCATCCCACAGCAACTACTACATTTGAGTCAAGAACCTTGATATCCCTCACTTTTATACCGAACATGCTATATATGGGCAGGAATCCATCATTGGTCAGTTTGGGTCACCTGTCCTGGCTGCTTCCCCTGCAGGTGCAGCCTTTGACTTTCTGCATGCCCCAGTGTGGAACACAAGATCCAGCAGTGGCCTTGGTCTGCACACATATCCTTGGAACTAACTGTAAACATGAGTTAGTTAACTTAAATGTAAAGTCACTGCTAGAAGTGGAGACTGCCTGCAAAAAACATGCTGCTGACTTCAGTCAGTGCAGCTAGTTCCAAGAGACTCACATGAAAAGTCAAATCACTCAACAGAATTAGTTCTGTTCTCAATCAAACTAGGACACTAGGAAAAGAAGGTCAGAGAAAACGTCTCTGGGCATCAGTTTCCTTTAATGAACAACTCTCTGCAAGTGTCTGAAGGTGAGACTGGTGCTTCTGCCATGTGCTGGGCATTTTCTGTGCAGACAGTGCCTTTGTTTTTGGGTCCTTAGCATGGCTTCTGAATCAGTAAAGGGTAGTGACAGCTTCTTCTCATCCATCAGGCTTTGCCTCTGACATCTGCAGACAATTTGTGCTGGAAATCAAGCACATTCAAGCCATAGAAAAATGGCTGGTTTCTAAGTTCAAAGAACATGGGAATGGTATCCTTTATCCTCTGCAAGAGTGCTAGTACAAGAGCACTACCTCTGCAAGCACCATAGGACCACACAGCTCCTAAGTGATGTGAGCAAGAGGTGGACAAATGACATAATTGAGCAATGGATTGTGACCTCACATCCCTCACTGGGAGGGAGGCCAATGTGACACCCATCCACAAAAAGGACTGGAAGGACGATCCAGAGAACTATAGACCTATCGGACTGACCTCAGTGCCTGGAAAGGTTATTGAACAGAATATCCTGAGTGCCATTGAGTAGCATATACAAGACAACGAGGGGTCAGCCCAGTCAGCATGGGTTTAGGAAGGGAAGGTCCTGCCTAACAAATCTGATCTCATTCTATGACTGGGTGACCGGCTGAAGACGAGAGGAAGGCTGTGGATATGTCCACCTAGACCTCAGCAAATCCTTTGACACAGTCCCCCACAGCACCTTCCCGAAGAAGCTGACAGCACGTGGCTTAGACAGGTGCACCCTTCATTGAGTTAAAAACTGGCTGGATGTCAGGGCACAGAGAGTGGTTGTGAATGAAGTGGTTGTGTCATACAGCTCTCAGCCTCACTGGCATTTTTCAAGGCAACCTTTTTCTCACACTAGAGCTTAGTTAAGGAGCTTTGCTATTCTTGATTGTTACTATGTCTGAGCTAACAGTTATGGTAAGGGCAGAATGGCAGTCAGGGTATCCTCCTTGTCCTCCTTGCAGATTATTTTTCTTCATTAATGTTTGCTTTTTAGTCCAAAACCCCTGCCTGAGAAGGATCACCTAGACCAAGTCACCCAGGAACAAATCCAGGAGGGTCTTAAGTGTTTCCAGAGATGGAGACTCCACAACCTCCCTGGGCAGCCTGTTCCAGAGCTCTGTCACCCTCACT
>JAOEGS010004724.1:0-43902 GCA_025447755.1 Corythornis vintsioides | reverse complement strand
GCCCCCCAATGCGGCGTTATTGCCCCCCTGTGCAGCCCTGTTGCCCCCCAGTGCAGCGCTACTGCCCCCCCCAGGTCCCCTATTGCCCCCAGTACCCCACCAACATCTGCAAGCTGCCACCAAAATGCCCCAAGTACTAGGAGCAGGATCTGACCTCGGCACCTGGACCTACCGGCTCGCTATTCCCTCGGATGCTCTCGACGCCTAAAGCTTGAATCTCTGGTTCCCATTTTTGTTTTGCTTGAATCATCAAATACTTCATCTGTGATTAAAACTGTCTTCAAAAAATAGAAATCAGATCTGTTTTAATTTATTTAGCATGCAAGACCCGGCTTATTTTCTTTTCCAAAAAGGCCGGGAATGTTTTCTGCTGGCAGTGACTTATGATGTGTCAGCCTCCAAAACATGCAGATGAGACAATAAAATTTCATTTCCAAATATAGAAAAAGTTTGATTTGTTTATTCTTTGACCTCTTTACTTTGGAATTATCTTTACTGCTGACTTCTTAGTCACCTCTTCTCATTCTTTTCTCTTCAGACATCACCAAATACATCCTAAAGGTTCAAAAAGTCTATGTATATTCTATATATTTCTGTTAGTGGCCAAAAGCAGTTATGGAGCGCAATCCAGGGAGCTCCTCTGTACCCTGTTTAGCCTGGGACTGTCATTCTCACTTCCCTCCTTCAGCAGCACCTCATAATTCATTTGTCACTCTGACTCAGAATTGCAAACATTCTGAGGTGTCTAATAAATGCAAATAGGCACCTGGAAGTCTCCTCTAACCCTCCTTCTTTCACCGGACTTCAAATTACTGTTTTTAATGAAAACTGCAGACACTTAAAAATAAATGCTAAATCAGGCTCTACTTTTTACCACCTAAGACTATCCTTATCTGCTCAGCCAACGGCCCATCTCGCTGAGACATGTGTTCTAGAACAGGACTGCTCGCTTCCCTCTGCCAACGCCTGCTTCTCTTGCATTGGTTTCACAAAGAACTTGACAACCAACTTCAGCTTCAATTTTTGGGTATATAGCAAAGGATGAGATTAATTCACTCTGATGAAATCAACATCAACATCGCATCACTCCAAGATGGATGCAGCATAAGGGCCTTTCCCTAAAATATCACTTTATCTACCTAGATGAATCATTTCTACATGGCTTAGAGTGGGTTAAAACCACAAGAGCTTTTAATAAGGTGGCAAGTGAGATTTTCCTAAACAAGGGTTAGCTCTAAAAGCCTTAGCAAAAAAATTTTAGCTGCTGAGTCATGGTCTTGAAATATAAATAAAAAGAGCCTCAAGCAGAACATGAAACATGGTTTTCCCAGGGTCTATTTTCAATTTTAGAATGAATAAACATCTGACTGTTGGCAGAGTACAAAATTTATCCTTTTTTCCCCAAATCTACCATGAAAACAAATGCTGAAAGATATGAAGACCATCTCAGTAAGGATGGCTACTCCTTTCTGAACTTGATAAGCACCTTTTAGGACCCCCTTGTTCTAGTTGCATCACGACTGAACCATGGGTTGTTCCCAAGTTGTTCCTGCAGCACCCATTTGGATGAAATTGCTAGGGAAGGAAAAATCACCCATTTTTTTTACCCTGAAGTAATGTCCTGGGAGAAACTTGTTAGTAAATATTGGGACACTATGAGTAAAAATTACAGAACTGCTTAGGCAAGACAGGAGCCGGAAGCAATTTTGGATTTAAAACCAGGATGCTAATAGATGAGAGCTTTCCAGCACAATTTTTTTACTTCTGTTTGGGATTTGAAAACCCCTTCTTCTAGGAGGAACGTAAACAGGATAATATTACAGCACAAGGGAAAACCAGATGCTGGCTGGTGGACTTACAGACGTCATGAAAACGGCAGGAATTGGGGATGTCCTTTGAGCGTCATCTCCGGTGTTGAGGCATTAGGTGAGTTTGAGCTAGTCAACAGGACTTCCCCCTGAGCAGAGTCCATGTGAGTGGTGACTGTTAATTACAGTCCTCCTGTCACAGCAAAAAACATATCAATCAAAACGTGAGTCTGCCGTGCAGAGAGAGGGGCAGCAAGCTCTCGAGTAGGAGTCGACGCTTTTGAATTGTACGTTGATGCAATTCTGGTTGCCCAACAACAAATCACTTAATAACTCTAGGGTTAGGTGCATTTCTAATATGTAAATATGTAACTGCCATCAAAATTCCCTTATAAAGCAGATTGGGAAATTCATGGCCTATTAACACATGAATGAAAAAGTCATCCTTGTTTTTCCTGACTGTCTCAAATCGGAAATGCTAAAAACTAGACACAGAAGATAAATACAAACGTGACTACTTAATTAATTGCCAGCATTGTCAAGGGATGTATAATTTTTTGGACAACCCTTTGGAAGATATAAAAGCTCAGCCTCCCCTGTTCCTCCATCATTCAGCTCCAGGTCTCAGTGCATCACTCTCTCGCTCCAACAAAAGGTAAGTTGGATTACATTGATTTATGTACTTTTGAGTAGCAGGAGCTGACACAAGCTGTAGCTGAGTACTTCAGCCTTTAGACCTTGCCTTTGTCTTCAGACTTTCTTATTTTTGATGACTGGGGGCCTTACCATGGAAGCTACACAAAGGGGGTGCTTGTGTTTTGCTCACAGAAGATAGGATGATGGAAAAATAGGAGGAAGGACATAGAGCCTTTGGGACCAAGCAAGAAATTAATACTCAAACTATCAAGTCATGGAGGGAGAGATCTCAGCCAAGTCACTTCTGGTTTAGAAGTAAATTTTAACTTAAAACCCAAATAAAACCAGTAGCATCTTCATAGGCAATTTTTCATGAGAGCTGGACCATCATAGAGTATTCCCCAAAAGACAAGGGCCAATTCCAGGGCCAAGATATTCCATATATTATAAAAGAGAACAAAATTTTTACCAGACCACTGCAGAAAAAGAGCCAGGGAGAATGACAAAAGTTACCATGGGGCATTTGTGCCAACTTGATGGTCTCTTTTCCCTACAGCTTTGCCAAAACTCCAGAAGGATGTGCTCCCGCGGGTCCTGCCACAGCCATGAGACCTCCTGCCATGGATCAAGCTCCTCCTGCCATGGATCCCGTTCTTCTTGCCACGACTCAGGGTCCTCCTGCCATTACACCATCCAGAGGCAGCCTGTGCAGAAGTTCACCTACGTGACACCCTGCTGCCCCCCCGTGCAGCCCTACTGCCCTCCAATGCAGCGTTATTGCCCCCCTGTGCCTCCCTGTTGCCCTCAGGTCCCCTATTGCCCCCAGTACCCCACCAACATCTGCAAGCTGCCACCAAAATGCCCCAAGTACTAGGAGCTGGATCCGGCCCCGGCACCTGGACCCACTGGATCACTCCTCCCCAGAACGCGGTGGCCACAGATCATCTCATCCTAACTGGAATCCCTGCATCTCTGCCACATGTCTCCCCGCTGGTCTGGATGAAGTGTTCCCCTAATTATTGTTCAGGGTGTCATTCTCCCTAATTATTCAGGAAATGTCCTTTCTAATTATTCCATGCATAATTACTGTTGGGAATCTTTCTGTGCTGTGCATTTCTGTTTCAGCGTCATCTGGGTGTGGGAAACAATAAATCTTACAATGCAAGAGACCCTCATTGTATTTTGGTTTATTCACTTTTTCCTTTAAACTTCTTTTCTGGATTTCTCAGTCAGATTTCCTCATATTCTCAATGTGCCCCAATAGCTGGTGGCCAATCACAATTCTCACATTAATTTGGGAAGAAAACATAAACATTAGTAGAGGGAAAGTTCTCAACTACCAAAAACCTACATGGGCCTAAAGGGCTGAGCAGTACAAAACTTCCTCGGCTTACATCAAACAATAAACTGGTCTATGCAGATTTTTGTCCCATTGCTTTGGAAGCAATGAGAGCAAAGACTATTGAATGCAAATGCTTTTGCTTTGGAGACAAGAAGAGCTCATTAAATGAAAGAGGAATAAGTAGTTCAACAGTTGCTAATATTCTTAACTCAACACACAGCTTCATTTTCTGCAAACTCCATTTCAGAACATGGTCATATAAGTATCTTCAAGTATCTTAATACCTCCAAGCTTCTGAAAACAGAAGTTGCAAACTTCTCTCTCATATTCCAACGTTGCTTGTCACCACTACATACTTTGGAGCAGAGAAAAGAGCTAGTCCAGAGAAGGATCATCTCACATAAGACTCTGGTGAACTCACACGGTGTGGATCTAGACACTACAGTATGTTGCTACAGAAAGCAAACCAACTTGTAAACCAACCACTGTCAAACATAACTGAGCAGGTATCAACAACCACATTACTCTAAAAGATGACATTTCATTCCTGTAGATTAAGCTTTGCTGACACACTCTCCTAAAAAACCTGCAAGCTATGGATGATAGGTCTTCAGAGATTGTTTCCCTCAGAAGGATCTGAAATTTAATTACTCTAAAATGTTTGAGTGTGTGCAACCTAGGACACCCCAGTTTTGAAAGGTTGTTAAGACATATTTTGAAGGAACATTGGAGTGATGCTCCAGGACAAAGCACAAGAGGAAAAAACTGTCACACAAGCACCAGCTTCATCAACTGAGCAGCTGCAGCCTCCCTTGGTTTTGGACCTGAAACTGAGTCACAAAACTTCCCTGAGGGACTCGTGCAATCCTCCCTTGCTACACAAAACTCACCACAAGCAATTATATCACCTCTAGCCTGAAGAAAAGCTGTAGGACACCTGTACTTTAGAGAGAGGTTCTCTTTAGCAGTTAGCAAATTAATCTAATGGGTTACATTTACCAAAGTTGATGAGTTATAGGGTTTCATTTTCTTACTTTTTAAAGACTGAGTCAAATAGGATTGGAAACTCAGCTTCAACCCCCGTAATTTCATCACTAGAAATAGAACCTGATATGTGTTCAAGCTTCAGCTCAAATACTCTCTTTCTCCAATTCCTTTGCTTTCCAGATGTCTCTGTAGGTGAGGTCAGGTAGAAAAAAAACCCAAACAAACAAAAAAAAAAAAGGATAAGAAATGAGAGAAGGGAAAGAGAAACCAAGGAACAGGAAGATTTAACACCCTCATATCTTGCACAGAGCTCATTGCCACGTGTTTTTCTCTTATCCTAAATAGTAAATAACCCATGATATGTGTGGAGCAATCGGATGTGCTCAGCCAAGTCAGCTGGCAAGTCAGGGAACACGAAGAATCATAAATACTGTATTTTTTTTGCCATACCAGAGGACTGAAGAGATCACGCCAGGTACCGTGTCATACCCAAGAGTTGCAGCGGGCAATCCCATCGCCTCTTAGCATTCATTAAAACCCTGAGGTGTCACCTGTTCCACATGGCTGGCCTACCCCAGGAGTCAGCATTTCTGATACGTAAGGACCTTTCTGTCACTGATGCAATCTCAGTTGCCCATTGGCAAGCTAATTAACAGTGGTGAGATTAGTGTCAGTCGCCAGGAAATGGGGAAGAAACGCCTTCCCAAATCCTTGTAGGAAACTCATCAGGAATTACAGATGGGACGAAACACGGGGCGGCCAAGAGGAAACGCTAAAAATAGGGTAGCGCAAAAACATCGGCGGGATCGAGCGTGGAAATAATTAAAGTGTCATTGCAAAGAGGTGTCTCATATCCGAGATAACCTTCAGGAGCTGCATAAAAGGCTGCTCAGCCCGGTCCTCCTCAGTCGCTCGCCTTCGCTTCCAGACGCTTCTCCCTGCAGCTGAAAAAGGTAAGACAAATTTTACTGGTTTTGTTAATGCTGAGGAGAAAGGAGAAAACTCCGCCGGAGGTTTTTATAGACCTCGTGGGAGCTGGAGCATTGCTAAGTGCCTTCTGCTTATACTTGTGGTGCTCTGAGGCAGGCAAGGTAGACGGTGTTACAAGGGGTGATGGGTTTAAACTAAAAGGGGGAGATTTAGATCATACAGAAGGAAGAAAAGTTTGACTCTGAGGGTTGTAAGCCCCTGGCCCAGGTTGCCCAGAGAGGTGGGCAGTGCCCCATCCCTGACACCACCCCAGGTGAGGTTGGCCGGAGCTCTGAGCAACCTGCTCACCACCTTGAGGGTGGTGGATCAGTGGAATAGGCTTCCCAGGGAGGTGGTTGAGGCACCATCCCTGGAGATATTCAAGGTGAGGTTGGACAAGGCTTTGAGCAGCCTGGAATAGTTGAGGGTGCCCCTGCTCACTGCAGGGGGGCTGGACTAGATGATCTTTGGAGGTCCCTTCCAGCCCTAAACATTCTATGAGTCTATGCTCTAGTTGCAGATGTCCCTGCTCCCTGCAGGGGGCTTGGATAAGATGAGCTTTAAAACTCTATTCCCACCCAAACAAGTCGGGGATTCTATGGCAGTTGGAGGGACCAGGATCCCTGGGGAAGGTGCAGCAAAGACACACAATGGGATCCTTGGGCAACACAAGCTCTGTGCTCTTTCACACGGCAGTTGGGGTTTGGGAGCAGCTCACGGGGCTCATTTCATCACCTTGCAGTGCCCCAGTTCCACATGGCAATTGCCAGAGTGAGCCCTGCAGACTGGGCAGGACCAAAGGTGCGTTTGGTCTGGATTAGGAAAGCAAAAAGAAAGAGAGAAATAGTTCACTGGATCTAAAAATAAAAAAAAAAAAAAAAAAATACTAAAAGAAAAAAAAGGAAGGGAGGAGATACAAGAAGCAAATCTGCAGCTTCTCTCACTATGTTGATCTCTGCTCCCTACAGCTTTACCAATACTCCAGAAGGATGTGTTCCCGCGGGTCCTGCCACAGCCATGAGACCTCCTGCCATGGATCAAGCTCCTCCTGCCACGGATCCAGCTCCTCCTGCCACGACTCAGGGTCCTCCTGCCATTACACCATCCAGAGGCAGCCTGTGCAGAAGTTCACCTACGTGACACCCTGCTGCCCCCCCGTGCAGCCCTACTGCCCACCTGTGCAGCGTTATTGCCCCCCTGTGCAGCCCTGTTGCCCTCCCATGCAACGCTACTGCCCCCCTCAGATCCCCTATTGCCCCCAGTACCCCACCAACATCTGCAAGCTGCCACCAAAATGCCCCAAGTACTAGAAGCAGGATCCAGCACCGGCACCTGAACCCACCAGCTCACTCCTCACCCAGAGCCTCAAGAGCATCTCCTTGCTCACCACTTGCCAGCTGTGATGCTTCTCTGCATCCCAGAGCTCCTGAAATGCTCAGAGGGGAGTGTGTCCTTCGGATGAAGTTTCTCGGTTTAATGATTCTTGAGTTGTTTATCTTCTTTCTGCCAATGCCAATCAAGTTGCCTGCTGGGAACAGTCGCTTTGCTTTACTGCTTCTTTCCCCAGCAAGACAATAAAAATTATATTTCAAGCCTACCTAACAGTCCTGGATGGTTTTTGGTCACGGCTCCATCATATCTGCTTGTCCCGCAGCATCTGTTTTCTCTTGTGGTTTTAGAGCCATGCTTTAATCACTGTCAAAAGCAGCTCATGTAGGAGGAATGCCAAGGAAACTTGAAAGCCAAGGAAGATGCCCACGGCACTCACGGGTGATGCCAGGAGTGCTGCACCGCCCACCAAGGGGAGCACAGCGGGTTAATTCCTGGTGAAACTGAATATTTGCCATGAGATCAGCAGATGAAACAGTGAAGTTCAGAGTTAGAGCCGGGGGCCTGACCTGCACAGTCATGTTTTTACTGCAGATGTGATCTTTAAAAGCTGCTGCTATATTTGGAAACAAAACAAAGCAAATCCTGCAGGGTTTGGAACCTGCCTTGGAAACCCCTCAATTAACCAAATAAATGGGAGAAGGTTTTCCCTGCGTGATTCATCCATCCCAGGGCAGGCACGAGAAGTAGGCTGGATGAGCTGGGCACTGCGAGTGCCTAGTAAATGACCAGTTGGTGGAGAAGTATTTGGAATTAGTTATTTATAGGTTAAGGAGAAAATTGTCATTATAAAGGAACGGCTAAAAAGGAAAAGTGGCAAACGGGACACAGAGAGCAATTAATTATCTGCCTACACTCAAGTTGTTGCCATTGCTAAGAGATGACTCATTTTCACACGACCCTTGACAGCTGCTTAAAAAAAACCAACAACCCTCTTTTTCCTTACTCACTCTTCACTTCTCTACAACTGGTTATATGTAAAGCTGTTTGTCCATAGAAGTGTTTTTTGTCTTCCAGTCTACACATTCACTTCACCTGGCTGTCCCAGGCCTCCCGCTTGCTGCTCAGTGACTAATTAAGGCACATCTTATTTCTTCTCCCTTTTCCCAGCCCTGTGAAAGGCACAAAGTTCCTGAACTGGTTACCCTTTCTGCTGTGCTGGAAGTTCCCACTTACTTAAGGATAAGAAACAGCAGCAAAAACAAGGAAATAAGAACAAAGCTTGTCTCATTTCTATTCCATTCCATCCCATTCTAAGCTCTTCTCAGCCCTGCAGAGGTCTGACACCTGGAACATCAAGGACCAAAAGCTTTACAAACCTTTACAATCAAAGCTTTACCTCTGTGTCTTAACTCAAGGACCATAAACATTTGGCAAGAGAAGAACTCCTCTATACCCAACACTTTAGATAGCTCAGAGGAACATTTCTGTTCATATATTATGTGCTAAATAACATCATAACAGATTTCCACAACCAGGATAAACCACGAGCAAAGCCCTGAGGATTAACGAGGAGCAATTTGCCTTCACTGTTTCACAGTGAGGGTTGCTTCACTGCATCCATAATTCTCAAACCCAGAGCTGCTCTGGGCACCTCAACAAAGTTCTCAAAGTTCATTCACTATGTACAGAATTTAATTAGGATATCTTTTTTAAAATCTAATTTAAAACTTTTCTTTTGTATAACACCTCTTGTAAAATCAGTTATGACTCCTGCAGCTGCTTATGGGGCTGTGTCAGATAGCTTTAGGTATCTCTGATGCTTCCACCTCTAACAGCAACAGTAGCTTTTTTTTTTACTCAGAGAGGTGAAGGAATGCACCAGGTCCATACAAAGTCACAGAAAACTGCCTCATTTTGATCAACATCTCTTACTTTGCCTCACTGCTCAGGATCCCACGGTGTTTCTAATATCAGCATCTCCTCTCACTCCTCTGCAGGCTCAGAAATCCCCTCCTGGCAATCTTCCAGGCTTCCCGTGAGCCTCCTTTATTAGCTGAGCAGCAGATAATCAGCTGATGTAAATCTCTATCACTAATTGAATTACAGGTGCCAGTGACCTACTCTAACCCGGTCATTAACATGAAGCCAAAGTCAATGGGAAATGAAGCCTGTGTTTTAGTGGACAGGAGATTGACCTTGGAAAGAGCTTGCCTGAAAAACTGGTGACTTCATGGTCCTTTGAATTCCTCGAAGTGAGACTGGATAGCTTTCTAAAAGCTGGATCCACAGGTCCCTTCCAGCCTCCACCATGCTGGGATTGTGAAATGGATGCTTTATGTCACCAGAAGTCAAAGTGAAGGTTCACAGAGACATATCCTGTCCTCAGGACCTGTGATCTGGATCACAATGTGTTTCTTTATGAACAGAAACAGCCTGAATCTTCTCTCCTTCACCTCAGCAGGAATCAGAATGACTCCAGTGAAGCTGTATGTTGTAGAGGAGGGTGATCAAGGGTCCTTTGGTGCTTTGCATCCCCCAGCTGCACAGCCCCTCAGGAGCAGCCTCCTCCTTGGGGTGATCTCAGAAATGAAACATTTAATCACATCAGTCACGGTCCCAGGTCCTGTGAATTCCCTCTGACCAGAGAGAGATAATTTTGTAAAAAAGACATAGCTTAGTTTGAAATCCTAAAGATGCTCAGAGCATCACATGAGGCCTAAGGGCTTTCACGCAAAATAAATAATAACCTTATTAATGAATAATTGCAACATCATCATTAACACAAGCACTAATGAGTGCCAAGGGGTGACTGAAGAACCAAGCATAGAGTTATGCCAAAAATAACATCCGTAGGCAGATCTTTCATTCCTCGAGGGCACACGAGATCTTGAAAAAATTGGAACAGGAATTTTGCAGATCAAGTTATGCTGAGGAGAGACAGGATGTAAACCTTCCAGGGAAGTTTTACATTTTGCTTTTATTATGTCAAAAAGGATTTGGAAATATAAGGATTCACATTTGACCTGAACTCTATCCCAAATTTCCACGCTGAATTTTCACAGTCCTTTGCAACTGGAATTTCTGGTATTGGCAAGGCCAAGGGCATGGTTTTTCCCATGCATGGGTATGATAAGGCATCAAGGAATGAAATATTAAGAGATTATTATTGCATCTTTGCCCTTCTGTTGACCAGAGACCCCAAAGAAAGACATCGGGCTTCACAATTTCTGTATTTGAAACCAAAACACATGGTCATGGAGTTACACTTGCTGGAATTCGAATTAGAAAGAACATATCAAGGAGCGCCTGACGTCCAGAAGGTCTCTGAATGCCTCTGGAATCCACTGCTCCTCAATGTTAATTATGATTTTTATGCTAATTAAGCACTCGCTAGCTCTGAACAAGCCACCCAGCATCTCAACGTGACCACGTTACCATATGCAAAATGAGCAGAAATGCACCTTCCAAGCCGTTCACGAGCATCACAGAAGAATTAACTTGACATTAAAAAATTGTAAAAAATTTACTGAACAAATTGATAATAACACAAAATTGAGGGGTTGGTCAAAACCAATGAGGCAAAGGCTAACTAAATGAAGGCACATTCAACAAATAAGTATAGGCTTAGTACGTAAATCCCGAATTGCTGGGGGGTACCTCATTTCCGGCAGGACAATTTCGAGCTAAATAAAAGGTCTCTCCGTCCCTTTGCTCCTCACTCAACTGCACTGCTCAGTTAGCAAGGTAAGTGATACCTGTTAGCAGCCTTCTTTGGTAGCAACGGTTGGGTCAAGCAACACATTGAAATGTGTCTTTGTGTCTGATCTTTGTAGAGGGTTGGACTAGGTGGCTTTCCAAGGTCCCTTCCAACCCAAACTATTCTAGGGTGCTATGATCTTCAGCTCTCTCCGAAGTCTGGATTCTTCTGGCCTGTTGGTCTATCTCTTATTGCAAAGATGGTAGAGAGAGCACAGTGGAAAATAAGCTTCTTGGGATGGAAATTCAAAGCGTGATCTTCATGGATGAGCACAGGAAAGTTAGGTGGCAGAATAGTCCAAAAGACAGATAGTGCTTGGGAGGGTGACAGGTGGTTTGATTTCTGTAAAGATCTCTTGCAACTCAAGACAAACAACTAGGAAGTGGTGTGTGATATGGAGAGCATCCGTGGGCCTGGACAGCACCGTTGGTGTTCTGAAATAAACCACGTCTGTGCACTTGGAGGGATGGGTTGTATCTGAAAGTACGTTGTCTTGCAGGTCCTCGCTCCTCCCACCTTTGACCACACCTCAAACCAACATGTGCTCTACCGGATGCTGCTCCGTCGTGAAGAGCAAGACTGTGTGCTGCACCCAGCCATGCCAGAAGACCCTCTGCTGCGATCCATGCCAGAAGACCATCTGCTGCAGCCCGTGCCAGAAGACCATCTGCTGCAGCCCATGCCGGCAGTCCTGCTGCTGCGACCCATGCCAGAAGCCCTGCTGTGACCCGTGCCAGACTGTCTGCTGTGACCCATGCCAGCAGTGCTGTGACCCATGCCAGAAGGTCTGCTGTGACCCATGCCAGACTGTCTGCTGTGACCCGTGCCAGAAGCGCTGCTGTGATCCATGCCAGACTGTCTGCTGTGACCCATGCCAGAAGCCTTGCTGTGACCCATGCCAGACTGTCTGCTGTGACCCATGCCAGAAGCCCTGCTGTGACCCGTGCCAGACTGTCTGCTGTGACCCGTGCCAGAAGCCTTGCTGTGACCCGTGCCAGACTGTCTGCTGTGACCCATGCCAGAAGCCTTGCTGTGACCCATGCCAGACTGTCTGCTGCGACCCATGCCAGAAGCCCTGCTGTGACCCGTGCCAGACTGTCTGCTGTGACCCTTGCCAGAAGCCCTGCTGTGACCCGTGCCAGACTGTCTGCTGTGACCCATGCCAGAAGCCTTGCTGTGACCCGTGCCAGACTGTCTGCTGCGACCCATGCCAGAAGCCTTGCTGTGACCCGTGCCAGACTGTCTGCTGTGACCCATGCCAGAAGCCCTGCTGTGACCCATGCCAGACTGTCTGCTGCGACCCATGCCAGCAGTGCTGTGACCCATGCCAGAAGCCCTGCTGTGACCCATGCCAGACTGTCTGCTGTGACCCATGCCAGAAGCCCTGCTGTGACCCTTGCCAGACCGTCTGCTGTGACCCATGCCAGCAGCCCGTCTGCTGTACCAAGGTGTGCCAGAAGTCTGTCTGCTGCTGTGGCCAGCGTCCCTGCTGCTGCTGTGGCTGCCGTCCCTGCTGCTCTACATGCTCCTACGTGGTGAAGAAGCCCGTTCTGGTGTGCTGCAGCCCCGTGCCATGCTGCACTCCCGTGAGGAGATACTGCATCCCCATCCAGCAGTGCTGTGCTGCTCTCAAGAAGACTTGCTGAACCAACACTGGGTCACCAAAGCAGCTCTGCTGGCTCCCATCTCCAGTGTGCAACACAAAGAGGCATAAGGAGATGAGAACCTACCCATTTGCTTCTGGTTCACACGGTGATGGAGTAAACACCTGGAGATTCTCTTCTTGTTCTCAAACAACCTGTCTTCCTTCTGTCCTCTAACTATGAAACATCAGCAACGCACTCAAATGCATCCCATTGTATAAGGCAAAGAGCTACTAGATGTTAGTGGGGCTGTTCATTCTCTTCTTGGTGTGTGGGACCTGGGAAACCTTTGCTGTCAATATGATCGTCCTTCGGTTTCTCTCTTGACTTGTAGACAATAAAATGTAGCATTAAGCAAAATGCAACATCTTGTCTTCTGGTTGTTCTTTTATTGTTTTGCCTTTGACCAAGCACCTGCTGGCTACAGACGTGCTCCCATGGCCCAGCAGAACACTGGGGAAACAAAGAGCTGCTCATGCTTTCCATTGACATAAAGGCAGCAAGCAGAGCAGTGTGATCCTTTTTTGCACCTACTGATCATCTGCCCCATTTGGCCCAATTTTTGCTCAAAAACAAAATCATAAAATCATAGAATCCCAGACTGGTTTGGGTGGGTAAAGACCTTCAAAGCTCAGCTGACCCCACCTCTATGCAGGGAGAAGGGACATCTGCCCCCAGAGCAGGGTGCTCAGAGCTAAGACCAATCTCCCCTGGTGGGGCTCCAGGGATGAGGCAGTGACCACCTTTCTGGGCCAGTGTTTCATCACCCTCAGCACCAATAATTTCTCCTTCTCTCTGGTCTAAATCTCATTTTTTCAATTTCAGCCCATTACCCCTTGTCCTGTCCCAACAGCCCCTGTTGACTGTCCCCATCTTCCTTCAAAGCACTGAAAGGCCACAGGAAGGTCTCCTTGGAGCCTTGGTTAAGGTAAATAAACCACAAAGGTGACAAACTGAAGCACACATGATTCTATCATCTGAAAGCACACCACTCCATAAGGCTCAGAGGAGCTCCTCCCTGACACTGGTATTTCAGTAGGTACTGAAGCAAATTCACTACTCACTTAGCAGCAGGCACCACCTTCTTCCACTACCATCTTCAAAAATATAAGTGCAGAAATCACCTCAAATTGCCAAATTATTTTTAGATGAGCAGAGATTTTCATGTGCGACGTTCCTGGATTTCAAGCAGTGAAACGAAACCCAGGTCTTAGCCTACAACTTAAAAGCTTCATTCCTAACATAGCACACCCATGAGTCAACAACACCTTTTTCTACTGGGCTGGGACTTCCTTTACTATTAAAATTCAGGACTCGGATGTGAATTGCACGTCTCAGGAAAATGCCTTGAGCGTTGTCTTGATTGCTTCCCTCAACACAATCTTCAGAGTCTACACAAAGTCTGCATTAGAATAAGCTTCTCTACCACATTAGACTCTTCTGAAAGCATTTCTCAGTTCTTTAGGAGGTTTTTATTTATAGGTTCATCAGGCAGAATACCCTGACAGAAGGATACCCTCTACCACGCTGTATCAGAACCATTCTCTGTCAGAAGTGTATATTGTTGAGGAAATCTTGTGACTATTAATGTCATCACATGCCAGCAAAGATGCCATGACAGATTCCTTCCCATTCCCAAAGAAATTGCAGCTCTCAAAGTCACCATGAAGGTTTGCAAAGACATCACAGCATGGCATGGAAAAGGGATTTGGTGTAGATGTTACTTCTGACCCAGTGATGCATTAAATGCCAGTATCTCCTCAATATCTGTGTAAGACCTTCATTATCAACAGCCCTGCAGTGTTCACAGCCATTTCTAAGAAATATATGGACCTGTTGGAGCGGGTCTAAAGAAGGCCACGGAGATGCTGGGAGGGCTGGAACCACTCTGCTGGGAGGCCAGGCTGGGAGAGCTGAGAGGGTTCAGCTGGGAGAGGAGAAGGCTCTGGGGAGACCTTCTGAGGGCCTTTCAGTGCTCAGAAGAAACCTTTTTAGAAGACTTTGGAGCAGGAGCTGTTGGGACAGGACAAGGGCTGATGGTCTAAATCTAGATTTAGACTGGATAGAAGGAAGACGTTATTGGTGCTGAGAGTCATAAGACCCTGGCCCAGGTTGCCCTGAGAGGTGGTCACTGCCCCATCCCTGGAGCCACCCCAGAGGAGGTTGCTCTGGGTCTCTGAGCAACCTGCTTTAGCTGCAAATGTCCCTGTTCCCTGCAGGGATGTGAGACCAGATGAGCTTGAAAGGTCCTTTCCCAACCAAACCTGTCTATGATTCTAACACAGGGATCATCTTGGCCACTATGGCGACAATAAAACCTTATAAAAAGTTTATTAATGACTTATGGGATGACATGTTTGAAGGTTTACACAAAGAGGACATTACTTCCTGCAGGCAGGTATCTGCCTATTATTGTGTGACCAAAACAATGCTCCCCTAGGGACAATTCCAGAACATTCAATGTCATAAGAGTTATGTACACATCTTGGGATGAAACTACGTGTCCCAGCCCCCAGGGTTCACCTGCCACCACTCCAGAATCACCTTCAGAGACTGCTGAACATGATGGCAGATTTTATTTGTTATGAACAGATGACGCCTCAGCATCCTGAGCATCTCATCAAATGAAAACTCCATCAACACCTTTCCAATCTCACATGGAGATGTCCTGGAATTGCATGTGGTCACAGCCCCTTCCTCCATCCCTAAGACTGTTTAATAATATCTACCTTAACAACAACCATCTTATCAATTCCCTCTGACTGTTCAGTCAAGCTTTGCACACACAGCAGCCAAAGCAACTGTAGGCAACTGCTGGAAAAGTCCTGCTGGGTGCCTGAACTGAAAACATCCATGAACTGGGCTCCCAAGGCATGGAGAAATTCACTCAGGATTGGATTTCCAGTCTTGAACCTCATGTTTGCCTACACTGATGAAGATTGTTTGTGTGAAACTCAAATGTGATCATCACAAACACCATTGACTACAAACTGGCTCCATCTCATAGACCTTCTGAGAAGTAACCTCAGAAAGTGGAGCATGCAGAAATAAACTAACGTGTGCACTAGTGTTTTGAAAGCTGCTTAATTTAGTCTTAATCCATCCCTTCCATGGCTGAAAAAAACCCAAACCTAAAGGAAAAATCTGAATAGTTTAGCAGCAATAAAAACCAAGGGCTGTGAGGACCAAGCACCCATGAAGAAGACTGAGAAAGGAGAAACTCTTCAGTCATAACTTTGCCCACACAACCAACTCTCAGAGGCAGGAAAAAAGGCTTCACAGTGACCAGTAGTTTCCACTGGTCCCCCAGAATCCCAACGAAGCTCAGGGGACACACAAGAGCAGTGACATTTCCAAGTTCCAGGCATGATTTTCCCACTGCTTCAGCACCCTCCTCTCCCCGGGCACATTTTTACTTGTCCCTGTGTCTCAAGGTCACACCTCACAGCTACCTCCGGCTCCCATTAGCACAAATTCATTAGGAAATTTGCACCTGTTCTTTCTGTGGAGAACCAATTAGGGTGCAGAATTGAGGTGGTGAGCCAACAGAATGAGGTAAAGATGAAACACCGGAAGCCATGTGAGAGGCACGTTCTGGGTGATACACAGCAAACTCAGAATTGCCAGAGAATGCCTCATTTCCAGGGGGGTGGCTTTGAAGCGTATAAAAGGCTCCTTGTCCCGGTGGTCTTCATTCACTTGCCTTGACTTCTCCTCTCTTCTTCTTCCTGGTCAGCAGGGTAAGTCAGAGCTTGCTACTTGCCTTTTGGTTTGCACACTACCATCCTTCCGTGTGCTGTTGCAGGATTTTCTTGTACTCTCTGTTTTGGGAGTAGTTTTAAGAGATTTGGGTTTGGGGATCCACTTTGGTGGTTTCTTTCTGATGGAACCAGTGCTGGGCACTATGCTGACTGCACCAGTGTCCAAATGAGATCTCAGGGGTGGGGTTGACATGAGATTCCAGATTCCAATAGGGACTTCCCCCAGCCAGTTGGGGATGGACTTTGAGATAAACACAGGATGTTATTTAAACAACTGGCAGATCCAGGCAGCTAAAAATAGCCTCTCTTTTGTTTCTTCCAGCTTTGCCTACACTCCTACCAACAAGATGCCCTACGGATGCTGCGGTGGAAGTAACTACTCCGTGTGCTGCACCAGCACCAAGTCATCGTGCTGCAAGAGGCCGGTGTGCTGCGCACCTGTGCAGTGCTGCTGCCCCACCACCTGCTGTGCACCCATGCAGTGCTGCAGCCCCTGCTGCTGCATGCCCATGCAGAGCTGCTGCCCCACCACCTGCTGCTACACCATCAGCAACAACAACGGCGGCTGCTGTGGTGGCAACAACGGCGGCTGCTGCGGTGGCAGCTAAACCTGCTCAGTGAGGGGCAGGCAGGGCTGCTCTGCCAGCTGCTTCCCTCCCGGCTCTTCTGGTGCTGGATACGGATATGGATATGACCCTACGCGTTCTTCCTCCTTTGTTTAGAGACTGTAGATCTTCCTTCTTCTCCTTTGCCCGCTTTTAATCACCAGATGCTTGTGATGTGCTTTGAGGTTGCTCCTCACCGAGCAGTGCAATCTTCCTCTGCAAGCACATGTCCTGTTGTTCATTTTTCTCTTGGTGCATGGGATGTTTGATTCTTTTCCTCACTGTTTGACTTGAATCTGTCTGAAAACCAATAAAATGTGTAGCGTGTGATCCTGAAAAACTCCTGGTGGTTGTCTCTTTGTTAGCTGGTGAATCCAGATGCATCACCGCACTGATCACCACTTCTTGGCATTTTTTTCCAGTGTTGGGATGCTGCTCCTTTCTTAAAGATACTGATTAAGGGGGTTGGCCTACACAAAGAAAATCCCTGGTGCCATTCTGAGCTTCCACATGAGTCTATTCAAACACAAGTTGAGTGTCCAGCATCTCAGTGAGCAATACCACAACCTGGGCTAGCAGGAGGTGTCCCTGACAATGGCAAAGGGGTTGGAAATAGATGATCTTTAAAGTCCCTTCTAATCCCAAACATCTTATGAGTCTATGATTTCTCCTCTCACCATAAAATTACAAAGAAACAGGAATAAAATAAAATGCAAGCTTGAGAAGGAAGTGAGTCTTCTGCAACCATTTAGCACAGACACATCCCGAGTAGAAAAGCTCCATGTATTTCAACCAGCTAGAGGTCTACTCTAGAACCTACAGACAGTCCCTATAGATAGTTAAACACTTATGATGTGGAGGTCTTGCCTCTACTAAAATATCTGAGTTGCCTCTGAGTTGTTTAATCAAGATGAGGTGTTGGAATGGTGAGAAACCTCCACCATCTTTGAGGAATGACTGGGTCAGTAAGAGTTATAGCAAAACATGGCACACAAGATGTGCACTGCAGTCCTCGTTCTGTGTCCAAAGCCCTTTACTGACTCTGTTCCCACACTGCTTTAGTCCCTTCTTTGCCTTATGAACTATAGCCCACTCACCAGGATCATCTGAGTACCCAGGTTACACAAATGGCTGGACAAAACCATCATGGGCGAGAAATGCCCACGTAGATTATAATGTCTTCTTGAAGGGTTTACCAAGAACTTTCCCTCTGGAGGCACAAATGAAGTGTGGCCCTTTGCTGCTGCCCCATTAATTCTGTGCAAATTCATCTGTTCTCCTGGGCAGACAGTTCTCATACATCTCCTCAAAAGGGACCTGCTCTGGAAAGGAAATGCCATGCGTGTTCTTCTGTCTGGAGGAGTTGCAATTAGATGTGTAGCTTCTCCAGCAGTTCACACAAGGAATTACTCCCATTCCAGGAAAGCCTGGAAAGGAGCTGGATGCATTGAGTGCAGGGGCAAAGTGACACTAAACTCTCAATCTTCTCCCCAATGCAGAAGGCAAATCAGAGCCCCTGTCTGCACCCTCAAGGCTGGTATCAGCTCAACCAGGAGGACCCCTCTTTGGAGTACCCCAGGCATCCCAGCAGATGTCAGGTAGACAGCAGGGAACTCGCCAGGCAGGCTGTGCTATCCTCTCATTATGCAGCACTCCTCTCAGGATAATGTGGTGAGGTCTTCACACGAGAGCTGCAATTTCAGGCCGTGGAAAAAATTCCTCCCAAATACCCTGTGTTAGTGCCAGCATCCAGCCCCACAGCAAAGGACACTGGAGGCTGTCGCTGGCATTAAACAAGCATCCATACACCCTGGCTCAGTTGCCCAAGGCTCTGCCTTACCTTGTCCTTCCCTCCCTTCCCCTCCCAGAAAATGGTTTCACCTCAGCAATGTCTCTTCCTGCATCACTTGTGACTCCCTCCCTCCCACTTATCTCTGGGACCCCAGTTAGGACCAGTTTTCTATGCTTGCCACATTTCTTCCACCTTCATCTTCCTCTCAGCCTCTCAATCTGTACAGGGCTCCTTTATTAACCACTCCCAACACCCACAAAGAGTCCTGCACAACCCCCAACTCTAAACCCAACTGCTGAGGAGCTGGGTAGGGTGGTCCCACTCCATGCCAGGTCTTCACTACACAAGGAGATTTCAACTGGATGCAAGAGGAGGTCACAACAAGAACATGATGACTTGCAAAGCATCACACCCATACCCAGAACCATAGCATCTTGTGTTGCCACTTGCACAGTCAAGTGCTGCCACTTAAGTTTTTCATTAAAATGCAAAATATTCTGAAGTAAATATTCAATCTGGAGCTTTTGGAGATTATTCTAGGAGAGGAGTCCCGGCAAATCAGAGCAAGAAGCTAAGCACTCTTGAATTAGTGATGCCCACGTTGCAAATCCAAAGCCCCCAGACTGGAGGATTTGCAAAAATTCAGGCCAGCCAAGAGGCAAAGATGTCTTTGGCATTGCAAAGATGCTCTTAGAATGCATGAGGACCAGGTGACCTTGCATGGAGTCACGTACAGGTGACTGAGGCCCAGGAGCAACCTCAACTCTCAACACATCTCAAACACGTGGTCTTCTTGCTCCCTCCTCACATGCGTGTCCTGTGACCAGGAAGAAACATACCCAGTTTTGTGAAATTTTCAGAATATTTCTTTGAAACACCAGCCCGATGAAACAACCCATCACGTGCCCGAGAGACACAACCCAGGGGGTACAGTTTCGGCCCTGACACTGATTCAGCACCAGCCGCTGCTGAGTAAGTCCCTGAGCATCTTTGATCGTCACTGTCTGCATTTGTCAAACAGATACGAGGACACATTTTTTGGCTCCCTTGCAAGGTTGCAGGGAGGACAAATTCATTAGTATTCATAGAAGCCCTTTGATTATCTTCAGGCTAAACAATTACGAGGCAAAACAAAGGTGGTGATCACAAATAATAAGGCAAAGAGTAAATACCAGGAGACACGTACAGCTAAAAAGTATGGGTTTGGGTTAGTAAACAGAGATCTTCAAATGGTCAATGGCTGTCTCACTTCCAGGAGGAAGGTGTCTAGGACTATAAAAGGCCTCCCATCCCAGCTCACTTCATTCGCTCATCTTCTCCCTTCAGCTCTCCTCACTCTTCAACAGGGTAAGTGAGAACATCTAAATCTTCCTTTTCACAGAAGAAAACTGCTGTGGAGATCTTAGAACAGTATCTAAATATAACTGGGTGCTAGCTGGATGGGGATCTTGGCTGAAGTTGGGCTTCTATGAACTGTGTATTAGGAATGATAGGGACCAACTAGAAGCGTTGAAGGATGGAGAGGCTGCAGGAGTGGCAGCAAAACCATGAAGAGCAAGGGGAATGAGAAGGTCTCAGGAAGGCCCAGTCCAAGGACTATGATGTGTGGTTCTTGCTAAGATGTGAGGGATGCCCTGTTACAAATAGATGGTCATCTACATAGACTCACAGGATGGCTTGGGTTGGAAGGGACCTTAAAGATCACATAGTCCCAACCCCCCTGCTATGGGCAGGGGCACCTCCCACTAGACTAGGTTTCTCACAGCCCCATCCAACCTGGTCTTGAACAAGGAACAAAACAAAGAGAAGAGTTACGAGCAAGATTTCCTACAGAGAAGACAGTTCTCAGTTCTCCTTGAATCTCCAAATTTAGCATAAAGAGCTTCCAATTAGTCCTGCATTTCCAAATATCCTGGTGCTGGTGACTGACAGACTCTCTCTGTTCCTTCCAGCTTTGCCTACCACCAAGATGCCCTACGGAGGTTGTGGATGCTGCGGTGGCAATAACTACTCCGTGTGCTGCTACAGCAGCCCCAAGTGCTGCAAGACACCGTGCTGCTCTCCCATGCAGTACTGCTGCCCCAGCCCCTGCTGCTGCATGCCCATGCAGAGCTGCTGCTACACCATCAGCAACAACAGAGGCGGCTGCTGTGGTGGCAACGGCGGCGGCTGCTGCGGTGGCAACTAAACCCACTCAGCAAGGGGCAGGCAGGGCTGCTCTGCCTGCTGCTTCCCTCCTGGCTCATCTGGTGCTGGATACGGACATGAACATGGACATGGACACGGATACCACCCTAAATTCTCTTCCTCCTTTGCTTAGAGACTGTAGATCTTTCTTCTTTGCCTGACTTTAATCACCATACGCTTGTGATGTGCTTTTGAGGCCGCTCCTCACTGAGCTGTGTGATCTTCCTCTGCAAGCACGAGTCCTGCTGTTAATTTTCCTCTTGGAACGTGGGATGTTTAATGCTGTTGATATATCACACTCCCTTTTCTTGCTTTAATCTCTAATTAGTCATGAAAGGCAATAAAATTTATAAGTTATAACACTGCAAAATTCTGGTATGTGTTTATTCGTTCATCTTTGTCTTAAACTCTAGCTTCAGCCCAGGACTTTTTCAGCATTTGCTTAATTTCTGAATATAATGATTTTTTTTCAACTATTTGTCATGCTGCTGATGACAGCACCCCAGCATAGGCGATAAATTTTTTGGCTCAGTCTCTCCCCCAGGGGAAAAATAATGCTCATTAGTGTCAGTACCTTATCCAAGATGCAGGAGGACCCTCTTGGCCAGGCAGTTCCACTTTATCTTTCCCTTGCTTATGACTCTGAACCCCTGCTTATGACTTTGAAGAGTCACAGAGTCTGCAATCAAAACACCCGTACAGTCCTAAAGGTCTTTTTTTTTTTTTGGTGATGGAAATCATTCCAGCAATTTGCTGGGCTCTAAACAGGCTTTTAAAAGGCATGATATGGATTTAATAAGATTAAATGGAGCAGCAAACATGGTCTGCATGATACAGGGAGACACTGGAAGATGTGCAGATAGAAGTCTAGCCTGAAGGATTCAGAAAATACTATCTAATTTAATCTGTAATTCTGTTAAAACGAGGGAAATTTTAGGAGATAAGATTCATAAATGAAATATTTGCACTTCATGATCTGTAAAATCCTTTGGAAGGGAAATTAGTCCAACATATCTCTTTTAACATGAAAAAAAAACCCCAGACCCATGGCATAATCTCAGGGTTATAAATCTAAAATCCCTATTGGCCCTTAACCAATACTAAGGTCTTTTCCCATCCTTACATGCGAGTCCCGTGGCTTCCTGCAAGGCAATTACATTTCTCCTGTAGCTAAAGAATAAATTATCTCAGCAGAGTCGTCAGATCCAAGCACGCGCCCTGGAGTCACACCCCTGAATTCTGCACATGCTTTTCTCAGTGATTCAAACCCAAACGCCTCTTAGACAAACCTCTGAGCATCTCTTTCCAGAGGATCGGTCATGGAGTGAGCACCTGGAAATGCCTTTTGCTCTGACAGCCCCGGGGCTTCCGTGAGAGATACTTTGCTGCTACTTAAAAAATGCCTTGACCATCCACAGAAATGAGAAGTGGAGCAGCTACGCGGAAAATGAGTCAAGGCAGAAATGTCAGAAAGGTGGACACGGTGCTTAACACAGCCTGGAATTTTTAGTTCATCAAGTGAGCACTCCTCTGAGGTGCCCTCATTCCAGATTTTCCACGCGTAAAAGGGTTGTTGGTGTCATACCCACTCACTTGAGTGAGGTGCTCCTCACTTGGAAGGGAATTAATTCTTTTAAATTCATTAAGTTATTTTTAAAAGGGGAATATACATTCCCTTCCACAGCCTGATGTTGTCCAGCCTGCACCCTGGTGTGCTGATGTCCTTAGGAGTCCTGTATCCAGAGCTCATGTCCTCCAGTGATCTGTGCTACACACAGGGTGACAACATCTGCCCTCCATCAGGGTCCTGACATCACCTTTGAGTCCCTCACTATCTGTCTGGCTATTGGGTTTCTCTGTGTGTTGAGCATCATGCCCAGATATCCCAGACCTTCTCTAACAAACCCATCCTGCAGCCCCATCTGTAAAGCCAGCTGGAAAACTTCCTGTGTTTTCTCACAGAAAATTTCAGCTTTTCACTAACAAATCAAAAACCAAAGGTTTATCAAAAGGAAGGAAAAAAAAATCCCAGCTTTGTGGAACACACCATGAATACCACTCTTGGTGTAGGGTTGATTAGAGAGGTGAATGAGATTTGAAAAATCAATCAATTAAAATGAGAATTTCACTGTTTTTCCTTTTTTTTAAAAAAAAAAGTGCTCTTTATTACCTCAAGAAACTCACTTGTTTTCAGTCACAGATTTCTCTGCTTTCTTTCAGCCCCATGAAAACCAATTGTCATTTGCATCCCTCTCTTCCAACACCCTGTTTTGAGCTGGGTGCCTGCAGATGGGTCTGGACAACTGCACTCCTGGGTCTCTTTGTGGTTTTCCCATTGCCACTGCAGACACCTTTTGGGCACATCACTCAGCATCACGGTATTCCAGGTATCCTTATCCCAGGTTCCCATCTGACTAACATTAGGTAACAGCGTATTCGAACATGACCAATGGGAGAACTAATGAGATAATGGCCACTGCATATGCAAAGAGCTAAGCTGACATTACATCAAGGGAGCTGCTAATTGCAGTTGATTAATCCAATAGCAAGTGCCAGAAAAAATATACATACAGAAGTGGCACTCAGTGCTCAACTATTAATTCCCATGACATGCCTCATTTCCAAGAGAGCTCGGCCACATATAAAAGCTTTCGGCCCCAGCATTGTCCTCAAGACTCAGACTCCCTGCTCAGCCCGAACGTCACCGGCGACAGGGTGAGTTGGATTTTCTCAGCTGTCTCGGATTCTTCAATTTTATTTCATAGGAAATTAAAACCAAAAATAAGTCAGTGGTTTATTTTCTTCTTCCCAGACTGTTTATCCCCGAGGGCTTGGCCATCTCTGCCACAGGATGCACTACCTCAAAGGAGACAGCGACCAAGACTCGTGCCACGATAGCTCCTTCGGTTCCACGGGGTGCTGCCACGAAATCCCCGTGGGCACCACAGACCTGCCCCCTTGCCACGACCCCGGCAGCCGCAGCCGTGACATCGAGGGGTCCTGCCAGAGCGAGCCACAATCCTGCCAGCCCATCGAGCCCTGCCCACCCCTGAGCTGCTACCCACCTCAGCAAAGCTGCAATCCCAACAAACCCCGGCGGCGGGTGGAGGTGAACCACGCGCAACCCGTCTGCCCCCCACCCGTGAAGATCCACCGCCGGCCGCTGCAGCAGTACCGGCCACCCCAGCACTGCGAGGAGCCCGGGTGCTGTGGCAAGCCCCGGAGGAGAGTGGAGCAATGCCCCACGGAAGATGCTTGTCCCCCCGTGATACTGCATCCCCTGCCACCGCAGCATCGCTGCCCCTGCATCCCCTACTGCCGCCCACCCATCCAGCGCTGCTGCCCAGCTGCGGTGCCGCTGCATCATGGCCAGCACCAGCAAAAGCAGGTCATTCTGGTGCCACCCTGTCTACAGAAGAAATGAGCATGGGGCCAGCATGTCACTGGGAAACCTCCCCAGCACATCAAATGCTTCGCCCCTCACCTGAAGCACTGATGCTCCCACCTCTGCTTTCAGCACGATGCGGCGTCACCGCAGACAGCTCGTTGCTGCTCTTTGCACACTGGACTCAGGGTCTGCAGTCCCCTGCTTGACCCCAGCACTGACACTTTAAATTCCCAGGGTCCTCCCCTGCCAGAGAATGGGCTTCAATCATCCTCAGTTTGCTCTTCCTCAGAGTAGAGCAGCCATTTCTGAGAAGGTGAGAAGCCTGGTGATGGAGAACATCAGCTGAAGGAGCTTCCACAAGGATGAGAAAACAGCCCTGCCATGGAATCACCTTCTCCTATGAGTTCAGCAGACTGTGATTTCCAGGTTGTTCAAAAACAGAGACAGGACTGTTTGGGGAAAAAAATACACCATGTCTGCAGGAGCATCAAGGACTCCTGCAATTTTATTTATTTCCTGTGTATTCCAGAATAAAGTTGAAAAAACTTAGTTGACACTTGGTTCCTTTTTTTTAACCTCCCCAAGCCATTGCCAACATCACAATGAGAAGATGTTAAAAGCCATTCAAATTCTCCCAGGGAAACATGTGAACTTAAAAATGAAAATCAGAGTTCACACAGGAGGATTTCAACTCTGGCTTTAGTGGTTTCACCAGGCTGAACTCCTGGTAAAACCCTCTCCACTGGTGGTTACCCACCACAAGACCAACAGAGGGACTTCTCTACGGACCACCAGCCATCTAGGTACAAAGTCTGCTCCACAACATGTGCCAGCACCTTCATTAGCCAAACAGAACACTGCACCAGGAGGCCATCCATCATATAAATGTTCATCACGGTAATAAGCGTGTGCCCCGGCACGTGAGGCGTGTCCGTGCATGCCAGGGATGCCTTTTCACTCACTGCAGGAAGACACGGGCCAGGCTCTTCCCCCGCAGTTCCCCGCCACCCAGCTCTCGCAGGAGCTCTGGCTATGTGCCATTTCTCTCTCCCTTTGCCAGAAAAACCTTCCACTGGGTGCATTAAAATATATGTCGTTGTTTCTTTGCATTGCCCAAGCACAGCCGCGGTGCGTCCTCACCGCCGCCAGCAACCTCCAAAGGAAATCAGAAAGAAAAAAGGAAATTTATTCCTGTTCCCTCAATGTAGAAAACCACAATTTATTTTTCTCACAATTTATTTTTCTCACAAATTATTTTACTCACAATTTTTTTTCCCCACAATTCATTTTTTCCCCAGAATTCATTTTTTTCCCACAATTTATTTTCCTCGCTGTTTATTTTTCTCTCATCTCATTTTAATCAAAAGAAAATCCTCTTACACATGAACTTTAACTTCAGAAATAACTTCTTTAATTTTATTGGCTATTTTCTTCCCAGACAATTCCCAGGCACTATCCTGGCAGGGTGCCCGAAGGGGTGACTCAGAGCCCACAGACCAAAGGACCAGTTACACCCTCATGTTGGCACTTCAAGGTCACCTTTGGTCCATCTTGCACTCCTTTCACCAGCTGCTGCATCCCTCCCATCCCAGTTAGTCCATCCCAGATGCACTATCATTTCTCCAGGCTGCCCACATCCACCAATTTCAACCTTTCACCCCAATTTGGTGCCACCTTTAGATTTGCCAAGTGGATCCCATTATCCAGGGCATTAATGGAGATGTTCAACAGCACCAACACCAGTATAAGACAGTTTTTCATCCACCATACAGTTTAACCATCCAGTCTGTTAACTATGTCTGCCATGGGACACTGTGCCAAAAGCTGAGGCAGCACCATCCACCCGTTCCCCACCATCCACAGATCCAGCCTCTTCACCACTAAAACCCACCAGCACCAATTGCTTTTTGGTGACTTAGAGATGGCTCTTCCCAGTCACCTGTTTGTGCTTCAGACACCTGGAAATGCTCCTCATGGGTAGCAGAAGGGGAAGGCCAGGAGATTAGCAAAGTGCACATCACAGCTCCTGATTCATGGGTCACCCGTCAGTGGCTACTCAGTGTCTGGGTCCCCTGGCGATGGTGAATAAGTAAGTTATCACCTGCCTCTCATGGCCAGTGTGTGGCTTAAACGATTTGAGTCCTTGATGTGCACTGCTCAGCAACTACATTATAATTAGGAGATGCTTATCGGGAATTATGAGTCAAGCAGAACATGCCAAGCGCCGGGAACAGCATCCAAATGGAGGAGATGTTTTGTTAATAAATAATTAAGTCCTCGTTCCTGCAGCGTGTTTCATTTACAAGGGGACGATTTGGAACCATATAAAAGGGCCTCCATCCCTTTGCTGCTCAGAATCTGATCCCCTGCTCAGCATCCACCTTCCTTGGGTAAGACACAGTCTCCTGGATCAGCCAGGTTCATTTGTGGATGGGTGTCTGGATCCAGGAGGTCACAGGCCTGGCACTCTGGCTCTGCCCTTCAGCCCGTGGTTTACACCAAGGGCTAGAGGAGGCTAAGCCAAGAAAGAAGTTATTGGGGGATTGGGATATGGGTTTTACAGCAATGACACTGTGTGCTGCAGTGCCTTAGAGTTGTTTCTGTTCTTGGAGGGGGGAAAAAATCAAGGGTAAAGTCTGAAAGAGGGTTTGGACATAATCTGAGTGGCATTGGGCAGCTGGAAAAGTTCCCTTCAGCTCCAGGCTTTCGGGATAATCAAGGCTGACCTGTGCAAGGCTCACTAAAGCAGCATTATGGGAAATTAAATGAAATCAAAAAAGAGGAGATGGAAATGCAAGACTTCGGTGTGTTTTTCAGGTATTTCCCGACAACATGATATACTCTTCCGGAAGAGAGTCGTACTTCAACTTGAACTCAACTTGGTATGATCCCTCGGGGTCCTGGCTGGACACCCGGCGCACACCCTTCCGCTACGGCTACAACAACTGCTGCTCGGGGTGTGAAGGTGAAGGTGTTGAAGGCATGAGGGGGCACAACTACCGCCATTATGGCTACCGGCAGCCAGTCTGCTCCGAGAGATGCCACGGCTACACCACCACTGATTCGTGCCATGGGGATGGGTGTTCAACCTGTGTCAGGAGGCCCACGTATAGCTACGGGTCATCAGGGGGATGCAACAGCTACGGGAGGTCAGTCTGCTCCGAGAGATGCCACGGTTCCTCAGGTTCGTGCCATGGAGGTGGTTCCAGCTGTGTCAGGAGACCCACATACACCTACGGGTCATCAGGAGGATGTGGGAGGTCTGTCTGCTCCGAGACATGCCATGGATCAGGGTACCAAGGAGGGAAGGTGGTCTACTGCAAGCCAACACAGAGCGTCGCTCCGTGCTGCCCCGTGCAGACATCAGGGGGATGCCATAGCTACGGGGGGTCCGTGTGCTCCGAGACATGTCATGGATCCGGGTACCAAGGAGGGAAGGTGGTCTACAGCAAGCCAACGCAGAGCATCACTCCGTGCTGCCCCGTGCAGACATCAGGGGGATGCCATAGCTACGGGGGCTCTGTGTGCTCCGAGACATGTCATGGATCCGGGTACCAAGGAGGGCAGGTGGTCTGCAGCAAGCCAACGCAGAGCGTCGTGCCGTGCTGCCCCGTGAAGACCTGCCCACCTCCAATGCAGCAAGGCTGTGTGCCTGTGACGAAGTGTGTCCCTGTGACAAAGTGTGTCCCTGTGACAAAGTGTGCCCCCGTGGCAAAGTGTGCCCCCGTGGCAAAGTGTGCCCCCATGGCAAAGTGTGTCCCGTGCCAGCAGCCACAGCAGGTCTGTAAAGTGCCAGCCCGGAAGATAAAATAGAGGACATGAGGAGTAAGGATGAATGGAGGAAACTTCTCCCATTGTCCTGATGGGTGGAGTGTCCCATGTGGCTCACAGATCTCCACTCTTCCTGTCATTCTGCTTGTAACGTGCTTTGAAAGCGTAACCCACTATCTCTGTGAAATATTAGGCGCTGTTCGTAATTCACAGCAGACGTGGAGGCAATAAAAAGTCATGGCTCATAACCCTCTTGCATCAGTGTTTTCCACTTCAGACATTTGAGTTGCTCCTGTTCCTTCTTGTGGCCAAAGCTGGTGTTTGCAGTGTGCCCGTTCACCCTCACGTGGAGGCTCCTGGCTGATTCAGCCAAGTGTCTTTTTATTCCTACTCCAGACAACTTCCTTCTTAAGAAGTCCAGTCTCCTCCTGTTTGGGGCCAGTGTCTTCTCAGTGGTACCAGTGACAGGACAAGGGGCAACAAGGGGCACCAACTGGAACCCAGGAGGTTCCATCCAAGCAGGAGGAGAAGCTTCTTTGGTATGAGAGTGTCAGAGCCTGCAATAGGTTGCCCACAGAGGTTGTGGAGTCTCCTGCTCTGGAGAGATTCCAAACCCACCTAGACACTGCACTGCTGGGCCTCCTGCTCTGGGTGACCCTGCTGGATGGAGCAGGGGGGTGGCACCAGATGGTCCCCAGAAGTCCCTCCCAACTCCTACTATTTTGTGATTCTGGAATTCTGTGAAGTAATAGTTTTCATCATGGACTCTTTATGCAACACTTGGCTGGACCCACACCCTCTAATGGGGCAAAGGGTCACAAACTCCTCGTAGGACATGGCCTAGGTAGAGTTAGACGAGGAATCACCTGGGAGGATTGTTGCAGCAAAGCAGGGATCTGGAGTCAGTGACTCACAGCATCATGTCCCCAGTGGCTCCTCACACCTCACCCAGACCAGGTGAGAGTCTCCATCATATCCATCTCTTGGTGTCCTGCCCGGCCCAGCCTGCAGGATGTGACACATCACAGAATCAACTGCTTTGCAACATTTATGGTGGAGATTTCTCCATGGTGCACCTTCCTGGGATGGTGTTTTATAGGTGGGCCCCAGTGGGTTGCCCACATGCTCTGCCCTGATGCTGCAGCAAGTCTTCCTTGCCAACTTCTTCCTTGCCCGTGTGCAGAGGCCATCACTTCAACGTGCATTGCAGAGCACACAGTCCCCATCCCAGCATGGCTCAGTGGGGTGGCCCAGCCTTGGGACAGCCCAAATGGTCACTCCACGGGCTGTGCGGTGAACTGTGATGGCTCAGCTGCCCTGATGCACACAACACCCCTGTGAAAGCCTTGGGGACCTCTGTGGAAACAAAACTGCCAGCAAAACTATCACCACAAAAGATGGGGAGGTGGCAAAGGTACCCAAATCCACTTTCAAATCCCTCCTGGAGTTTGGTAGGCTATGGAAGAGAGGGCTGGGGACCTCAGAAGGGCAGCTCCTGCTTCCCACACCCCAGGGCAGGGAATGTTCTGCTTAAGGTATTTTGACACAGATTTGTCTAACCTCTAATGAGAGGGATTTCACACAAGCAATCTCTGTGTGAAACAAAAGTGAGATCTTCTTTGTGTTTAAATTAAATCATTTGGAAGTTTGGACTTTTACCTGGGGTATGCCCCAGATCCTTCTAAGATTGTGGGGGGGGAGGTTTCTGTGCTTCATTTGTCTCCTTTGAAAAGAGAAAAACAATAACTGGCATATGAAAGATTCATGAACACCTATGAACCACCCAGAAACCATGACCCAAACTGGGGAAAAAAACTCTCCTGAGACTTGTATTATGAGAACTGCAAAGGTAATTCCTTCCATAAAACCAGCAAATAACACCAAGAAAAATCTCCCAGCCACTCACAACAGAATCAAGGGGCTCAGGGAAGACTTTCCTAAAAACTAGGAGCTTTGCAGGAGTTATGTGGGGCTCAGAGACCAGCTGTAGGGTCAGTAAGGTCCTGTCTTGTGCATGGGTCCAGGTCTCTAATGTGCATGAGCATCCTCCCATCAGGCCATGCTCAGGTGGATGTCTCTATCGCCGAGAGAAATGATAAACAGGTTTGTCACCATCCCACATGATCTGGGGTGCAATTAGCAAATCGTGAATAATAGTTTCACAAGAATTTTTTGTTCTTCTGATGCTCGCGAGATATCCCCGGACACGTTCAGATTTCTTCATGTGTTAATTCACTCAAGTGATTCAGCTCCATTAGTTAGCAATAAACCTTTGTGACTCTGTATTTCATTTTCATTCAGTCAGTGTTATTATTAATATTACAGTGGCCTCTAGAGCCCTGGATGAGATCAGGCCTGGTGTGCTCTGTAGGCACAAAGACACTTTTCCCCTCAAAATAGGGTGTTAAATCAAGAGAGATGAGGATCACAGTGCTCCCCTCATGAACATGGGAGGATGGAGGCACAAAGCGAGGAAAGATCTCTAAGAGTCACAACATTTTTCACCCTAATTTTTTTCTCCAATCCAAGTGTAAAAAAGGTGACCAAGAGCAGATATTTGGAACAGGTCTGGTGGGAATGAGACACTTTTGTAGATATTTTATCCTTCCGAGCCTCCCACATGGATATTTTCTGTCTCCTATGGGGTTTTAACTTCCTTCTGTTTGGGTTAAAAATCTCTGAGCAAAGAAAGGACTGATTTGAGATATTGCAACACTCCTTTGGGTGTTTCTTTTAGGTTTCTCTTCGATGCTGTTTCCTGGCCACATTATACCACCTGCACTTGCCCTCTACTATCGTTCCAGGTGGACACATCCAGCAGGAGTTTGCTTCAATGTCTCACATCACCATCTCCCACCTCTAAACCCCCAACCCCAAACCTTGGTGACAGCTTCGAGCCCAGAAGCAACTCAAGTCCTTTTGTGCCCCACCAGAGCTGAGCTCCATCTCCCCAGCAGAGACAGGAGACCCCTCACAGACAAACCTCACCTTCTGCCACCCCATCACGTGCTCATACCTGCATCCTTAATTCCCTTCACCTCCTTCGCCCACTCACAACCTGGATTTTTTCTTACCAAGCTGCCCAAACCACTCATTTTTCCTACAGGCCACCACGGCCTTATTTGTTCTCTTTCAACCCTCTTAATTTTTGGATTCCTTTGCAACCCAACCCATCCTACCATCCCACCTCTAATTTTTTTTGTGTCACCAACTTGAGCTCACAGCTGGTTCACGTTAGGCACAAGAAACAGGTGAACACTTCAGTCAAAGGCAGCGAGACCATCCTGAATCCTCCCCGTCCCTGCACGTGCACCACGCCAGGCGTGGTGGGCAATTAACATTTTTGTGGAGTAACGAGAGGAACGGTGATCGCAAAGGCAGGATATCGATCTGCTCCTAATCCCATGAGTCAAAAGAGCAATGGGAAAAACTGTCCAATTACCCAAGTGCTCAGGGGGGTGAACAATCAAGTCCCTCCGGCGGGAGCTCGTCTCGTTTCCGGACGGAGAACGTTGGCCGCCCTATAAAAGGCCTCGCACCCCGTTTCTCCTCATTGGCTCAGCTTCACATCTCCTCTCCAATTCCAGCTGAACAGGGTAAGTCCAGCTTGATCAAACTTTTGTCCTCGTAGCCATCAACAGCTTTGTCCCAATCCTGAGGTCTTGACTATTTCTCTTACACGTCTCTCCTCTTTGACTGTCTCTGGTCACAGCTGCTTGGTCCTTCTGCTGAGGTTGTCCTCTCCTTCCATGTCTTTATATAAATAATAGAGAGGAATCATGAAAACTTAAAACTTATTGTCTCAGGTGGCTGAGGACAGGACTCTTCAGGCCTCGATCTGGACTCTGGCCACCACTTCTCACTAATCACTAAGTGTTTTAACTTCTACATTATATATATGCTGAACATAGAAGAGAAAAGATGATTTTGCTCAAAGCAACACAACCCAGACTCCTCTGGGCAGACCAGGGACTGCTGTGGGCAGATGTGACTTGCTAATTCTTCCCTCTTCTTCAAGAACCTGGCTTATAATCAGAATTTATTCTTGATATAGAATCCCACTGAAACTAAACAACTCTTCCTGCTACCTGACATCACAGTCTCTCTTGCCTTTGCACCCACTCAAAGGTGACAATCTTTCCAGCAGGTCTGCTAGAATGTGCTCCCGCCAGGACAAAGACCATTGCCACCAGCAAGAGAGATCCTCATGCCACGGCAGTGAAGGGTGTCACGGGCACAGTGGTGGATCTGGTTGCCATGGAAGCTGGGGATCAGGATGCCATGGGAGCAGTGGTGGATCCGGTTGCCATGGGAGCAGTGGTGGATCTGGATGCCATGGGAGCAGAGGATCTGGATGCCACAGGAGCAGTGGTGGATCTGGTTGCCACGGGAGCAGTGGTGGATCTGGATGCCATGGGAGCTGGGGATCTGGATGCCAGAGAAGCAGTGGTGGATCTGGATGCCATGGGAGCAGAGGATCTGGATGTCATGGGAGCAGAGGATCCAGTTGCCATGGGAACAGAGGATCTGGATGTCATGGGAGCAGTGGTGGATCTGGATGTCATGGGAGCAGTGGTGGGTCTGGATGTCATGGAAGCAGTGGTGGATCTGGATGCCATGGAAGCAGTGGGGGATCCTGCCATGGAAATCCACCAGATTGTCAGCAGCAAATTTATCAAGTATCCTCAAAGATGCAGTGATCAGGACCTTGTTTGCATGTTACACGCATGCAGGTCCTAGATCTTCTGCTGAGTTCAGAAAGCTTTGCACGTCTCTTAGCAATCTTCAAAGAAAATGTCTCCTCCCCTTCCCCTGGTGGGTCTTGTACCTCTGATGGGCTTATCTCTGGGTGCTAAAATAAATGTTATTCTCACACTGGCGCAGTTTTCTCTGTATCACTCGGTGATATTACAATTCAAAGTTCATGAGAGTTTTGTGTTCATTATTTTTCTTCATCCTTATATTTCACATCATGGCATCAGACACCTTGTGTTTGTTTAATGGCCATGAAGTTACCCTGCCCAGATTTAAATGATGATATTTTAGGAGACCCTCTGAGGTCCCTGCAGTGCAGACAGCTTCCCCTATGTCACCTTCCCACAGAACTGGAGACCCAAAACCCCCCACCAAGACCTCATGGGCTGCATTGCACAAGCCCTCAGGACCAGAAATGGCAGAAAAAGTCCTATAGATGAAGACACCCATGATGGGGCAGAAACACCTTTTATTTTTTTGCCATCTGCCACATCCTTGAGGCAGATATCTCCACATGCTTGTGACAAACCCCCCAGCAAGCCTTTCTAGAAACCCTTTACCCAGCACTTCAAGAGCCGTGGGTCGAGTCAGGGGCGTTGCAGGACACAATGAACTGATGGCATTACACAATGAACTGATAAATTTCTTCTTGGCTTGTAATTAAAATTAATTGTGTAATTTATCGGTGTGGTATTGCCATCCATGAAATTGGATGTTGCCTTGATGAGATGATTCTCAAGTATGTCACGAGGATCAGAAATATCTGGCATTGCTGAAAAGGGTGCAGGCAGCAGCGGACTCACGTGAAAAGGCTGGTTGTGCAAGGTGGGCATTTGCCTCAAGCCCCCATCACCAACCCCATTTTCAAGGCATGTTAAGGTGGATGGCCACAAAATCTAGAGGTGCCCAGGACTGTTGGTTTGGTGCTGCTGATCTTTAACAAGCTCAGAACAATATAAATCTGAGGAATTTAATACAGCACAACGTTAAGAGCTAAAAATGACTTTGTCTTTTTTTTTTTTTTCATTTATTTACTGTATTCTTTCTGATGCCAGAACAAAACACAATTAAACAGAAGTGATCAAACCCAGGTACACTTTGCCCTGACACTGTTCTAGTTCACCATAGCAATTAAGCAATACAAAAGAAGCATTTAGGTTGCTTGTCCAATTAATTAACCCTGCCCTGTGCACTCACCTCTCCAAAGATCCTCCATGGTTCAGTAATAGCAAATGTGGCAGAGGTTTTTTTGGGTTGTGGGAATTACTCAGGGGCAGAATCAGGATCAGGCACCTGCATTCAGACCAGGAGCTCACAAGAGGCTGCAGGGGCACCTCGATGCTGGGCAGCTTGTTTAGTTTTCCAGCCTCTTCCTGAAGGATATTGGGTCTCTCAAACAACATTAGCAAAGGTGGGATGAGGCTCAGGCTCCATCTCACTGTGGAATAAAAACTTCATCAGAATGGAGAAAGAAGAATAAAAAGTGGGAGAGGTGGACAAAAACTATCAACTATTTGAGAATCTCTGTGGGCAAAGTGAATTCTTTTTCAGCAGGTGTTTTCCAAGCACTGATAAACTCACAGAGGTTCCCAACTTCAGCTGACAACACCGATTTTAGTCTTTTTTTGTCCGTTTGCTTAATGACTGAGATGTCTACCATGAGCAGAGGCAGAAAAGGGCCAAACAAGATCTGTGATCCCAAACATCTCAAAGCCCACGCAGCAGAGGTACAGGGATTATCTCAAATTATTACTTGCAGCTCTCACTGCAAACGTGGTACCTGGTCTGGCCTGAAGGCTCCTGTGGGTCTGTGCATCCGGCCAAATAATACCCGGATTTGTTGGCCAATTATGAGCTAATTGGGAAGCAGGGAAACGTGCTCCAAAAAAAAGGATGTTCCTACAAGTCTGGAGAAGGTCCCCAGGGGTCTGGCAGCTCCATGCAATGTGGCAGCCACCCCAGGTCATAGTGCATCACTGAAGGTAGTACCCATGGGAGGACTTTTCCTCTGCATGGTGGCACCAAAGCTACTCACAGCCTGGAAAAAAAACCACCAGCACTGCCACTCCAGTGTTACTCATGGGCTGAAAGTTAACCACATAATTATGTAGCTGGTTAATCCCAGATCACTACTCATGTCAGGTCTTCCCCCTTCCAAAAAATAAGAATCCCATCTGCTTTTGGGCCTTGTAACAGCTAGAAATGTTTGACCAGCAACTAAGTTTTCCAGAGGCTTTTTTTCTACCTCCCTTCACCGCTCCACTGTATTTCAGCTGGTTTCAAGGGAAATGAGGCAACAGTGGTACCAGTCAAACCACCACTAAGGAAGAGTTGTCCACTGTGCCAAAGGTGTTACTGGTATTTATACGTCCATCTCTGGGTTTATGGGCATTTGAATGACTAGAGCACCTCAGGACATGTGAAAAGGATGATGTGATTTAGGTATACATGACATAAAAGCCCCCCCTACACCCCCAATAAATGTAATAAAAATGCTCCCTGGGTGGGATGGACACCAAAACCAAACTGGCCAAGCTGTGGAAACCGGGGCCACCCACACTCCTCCCTCAGTGGAGCTGAGCACAGGTAGAGCTGGCAATTACAGATTTCTGAGGCACAGGAAAGGCGACCGATAAGGAGGGGAGATACCTGGTGCGGGTGAGGTGAGTCACACGAGCAACCTGAACAGTAGAGAGGTGAAAAAAAAAATAATTTAAAAAGCCATTGACTAATTAAATGAAGGGGCAGATCTATGAGACTGGGAGGGGCTTTGTTTCCAGATGAGGTGAGCAGAGAGGGTATAAAAACGTTTTCCTGTCCCGGAAAGTCTCATTCCCTCCTCGCCCCTTCGCTGCACGAGCATCTCAGGTAAGAGCAGCGATGCTCCAGGGCTTGGCACAGAGCTCCAAACTCTCTGGGAGGTTTGGAACAGGCTGAACCCAATGGCTTGTACTGGGATGGGATTCACTCTGCGAGGGGTTGTGAGGAGGGAGGTGGGGTGAGGAGGGAGTGCAGGGGATGGAAAAGGAGCGGGGAGATTTGGACTTGGAGGGAGGCTCTGGGGAGTTGTTCTCCTCCATTTGGGAGCAAGATGACTCTGCTTTGGAAAGGCAGCTGTGGTCAGCTCACCCAGCTGCTCTGGATGCTCCCAGCCATGGCTTTGATGGGACAATGCCACGGGTGTTATATAAACTGGTGCAAGGTTTAAAGATGATGGTGGGATCTGGACGGGGCTGGATAAATGTACATCCAGATTTCTCTGGAAAAGCCAAAGCAGGAAAGGAAAGTCCCTGACAGCTCCTCTCTCCTACAGGTCTCTCCAAACTACAAGGATGTGTTCCCGCCAGGAAAAGGACAGCGGTGGCTGTCACAGCACCGGCGGTGGCGGCTGCCACAGCTCCGGTAGTGGAGGTGGTGGATGTCACAGCTCCGGAGGTGGAGGTGGTGGATGTCACAGCTCCGGAGGTGGAGGTGGTGGATGTCACAGCTCTGGAGGTGGCGGCGGCTGTCACAGCTCTGGTGGAGGTGGTGGATGTCACAGCTCTGGTGGGGGTGGCTGCCACGGGAAGCCACAGATCCAGATCCCGCAGCAGCAGCAGCAGCAGCAGCAGATCCACCAGATACCCTCACAGAAGATGAAGTGATGGGGTGTCCCACACACCCCGGCTCCAGCAGCAAAGGCCACGTGTGGACCAGCTCCCTCCAGCCTCCCCAAAGCTTTGCAAGCCCCGGGGCTGCCTGGCTGCAAACCCTCTCCTCTGCCCTCCTGGACCACCGCTCCCTGGGGAAGGGCCATCACTTGTGGTTCCCTGCTGCTGCTGCCCCTGCCTGGTGCTCCAGGCTGTGCTTTGGCCACATGAGACAATAAAATATTGCATTCTCAAGAACTTTCTTGTGCTGGCATTTCCTTAAACTCCTCATCCTTATTTTCCATGCATGTTATTGGGGTGCAGCTGGGTGTAGAGGAATAGAGGGTCTATGTAGTTACTAGGAGGTCATATATCTCAACCAGAGGAGCTGAGAAGTGCCCAGCATTTCAGCACAAGGAGACCATTCAGCGTTGCATTTTAAGGAGAAAGATGCCACTGCACAAACCAGTGCTGTTGAATTCAGCTGAGTCTTTCCCTCCTGTGCTTTCTGAAGCTTGTCGAGCGTGTGCCAACAGCAGATGGACTAAGCAGATCTCTGCTTCCACAAGCTGGACTGAGGGATGCAAAGAGTCAAGGGATGGGTTGGCAAGGAGAGGAGCCAAATCCACCTCCCTGCACAACCAGGACCTGGCAGCAATGCTGCTGGAAGGGCAGGGAGACAACCAGGGAAAGGGTTTTGCAACTGGGAGCTGGCCCAGATGTGTTACAGCCCCGCGCAAAGGCTGGGTGATGGGACCTGGGTGCAACCATGGCCTGCTGCCAAGACAAGGAAACTCCTGAAGTAATTCCTAGCCATATGTTTTGAGGTTCTTTTCCTCTGCCTCTTAGATTTTTGACTGTTTAAAGATTTCAGTGTTGGTTTGTTTGTTTGTTTTTCCTGTAACCACAATAAAAAAGGACAGAGGCTTCTCTGCTTACGTTTTATGTGGTTTCTGCTTTTAACTGAAAGCTGAACTAACACATCTGAGAGGATGGAAAAACACCAGCTGTTATGAAACTTTGCAAGTGGTTGGTTACACTGAAAATACTCAGACATCCTTATGAATGAATGAGATCATCACCCGAAAAGCAAATCAGCATCAGTCTCCTGTGCAGAACATCACCCCTGACCTGAGCAAGTCACAGGGTTACAGAATCAGAGAATGGTAGGGGTTGGAAGGGACCTCTTGTCCAATCCCCCCAGCAGGGTCACCCAGAGCAGGGGGCTCAGCAGTGCAGTGCCCAGGTGGATTGGGAATCTCCCCAGAGCAGGAGACTCCACAACCTCTCTGGGCAGCCTTGGCCAGGCTCTGACACCCTCACCCCAAAGCAGTTCCTCCTCCTACTCAGATGGAGCTTCCTGGGTTCCAGTTGGTGCCCCTTGTCCTGTCACTGGCCTCAAACTCTTGTCCCCTGAGGGCCCTTTATCTCTTGCTCAGCATCAATCATCTCCCCTCTCAGGCTGCTCTTCTCCAGCTGAACAGCCTGGCCTGGGCACAGAGCTGCTCCAGCCCCTTGGCATCTCCAGAGTCTCAATAGCAAGAAGCCCCGTGGACATTGCTCTCAGTCTGCACAGGAACCAGACCCTTCTCTACCCTCCCTCAGTTGCCCCAGCAGCCACACGGATTTTGCCTGCAGCTCCCACAGCCCTCAGTGGGTGTCTCTGCCCAGCTCCCCCGCTAATTACAACGGCAGCCACCGGTTTCTGTGTGACACCGTCTGACATCAGCAGCAGTCAGCACAGTAAATGCCACCCAGATTTCATGCTGGGTGAGCCATGGGTCTTCTCCATCCTCCCTATTGCTGACCCCTTGGGTAAGACAGACAGACAGCCAACGCCAGCAGCTGGGAGGCTTGTGATGCATCCAAAGCATCCAAGCATCCAAAATTCTGGGTGTCAACAACGTGAGCTGCTCATGCCCTGGAGACACCTGCACCCCTGGAGGAGGTTTTGTCCCATTGTCACCACATCCCCCTCTGCTCAACCTGGGCCACATGCAGGACACAAGGACCCCAGAGCCAGATCAACCCCCCACTAATGGGTGTTTGCCTCAAGCCAGGCAGGAGCCACCCAACAGCTTCCAGAAGAAGCAGGAAGGAACCAATTTTCAGTGCACTAGCAATGCTGAGAATGACAAAACATCACTAGTTGGTTTGTGTCTTGGGAAAGACATTGGCTTCCAGCTCCAAGAGCTCAAGCCCCCGTGCTATCCTCTCCTCCCTCAGAGAGCTGCCAAAGCATTTCTCTTTGGCAACAAGGTGGATCTGCATATCTGCTTGCATGGCTCCCAAAGTTCTCTCCTATGGCTTGGACTTTTTCTCACCTTCATCCCATAAATAAGGAGCTGTGGCTTTTAGAGGTCAATGCACTCTGTGGGGTGATGAAATGCTGGGCAGCTTTTCAACCAGGGCAAGGATGTACAGAGCCACCTCCAGAACTCCAGCTTTGTTCCAGAAGGCAGATCAGCGAAGCAGGCAGCACCAAATGGGTCTTTTAATTCCTCAGTCTTCATTTCCCGATCTCTGTCACCAAGAGGGTGGAAATTGCTGGTCTTTGTCATTGAAGCACCGAGGCACCTTGCTCTATGTGAACGTAGAAGGGCTTTCAAGGCCTTCAGCAATCCCCAAGACCATCTTCTGTCTGGTCAGGTGCCTTCTGGGGGGAATTCACACCCCTTAGGGCAAGGAGGGGAGCTAGAAAACCCCTTTTGAAGACCTAAAACCCTTCTCTAGAGGAAGCCCAAGAGGACTTGGTCCTCACCCCGCTGACTGTGGTGACTAAGGGAGAAGAGACAAACACTTTCCAATCCTTTTTACCAGGATTATTTCTGGCTTCATTTAGTGCCAGCTCAATAGCAAGGATTAGTTAGGTTCTGAGAGCAAAGCCTTCTGGGACTGGGCTATAATTACACCTGGATTTCATCTACCAAAACAACCCCCAACAGAGCAACCTTTGGAAGCCCAGGCACCATGGGTATTCCTATTGAGGACAGGTGAGGCCGGCAATTAGAGATTTACAGGAAGCAGATAAAAAAGGAATGAGTGATAACCATCAGGAATGAGTCAGGAGAGCGGTGTAAACAGAGGGCGGTTTGATGGGTATTGGGTATTAAATTAATAGATCACCATGACAGGGAGCTGTCTCATTTCCGGGACAGGGATCTGAGATCTCTATAAAACTGCTCCTGTCCCAGGGATCTTCATTCCCTTCTCTTGCTTTCCTCTCAAGCTCAGGTAAGACCAGCAGCACGGATGGATTTTGTCCTTCTCTGGGGGCTCGTTCCTCAGCAGGGGATGCGGAGAGCGGGTTCAATGCAAACCCTGCTGCCGGGATGCGGGGATGGTGCATGGGGTGGTGGGATTCATGGAGGGAAGAGAGGACCTGCTTTGTGGCTGGGCCATGCCGTGCTGCTGCTGAAATCCAACATCAGCGGACACAGGACACTGCTCCAGACCTTGGCGAGGGTCTCCTGAGATCCTGCACAGCAGGGCTGGGGGTGGGATTGCAACCAGGACAGGGTAGGGTTGGAGCACCAGGATCAGAGTGCTGGGACATTCAGGATGATGGGATGTGCAGCAACCCCTGACAGCTTCTCTCTCCTACAGGTCTCTCCGAACTACAAGGATGTGTTCCCGCCAGGAGAAGGACCATTGCCATGGCCAGGAGCGCCAGACCCGCCAGAGCAGCGGTGGCTGCCACAGCTCCGGCGGTGGCGGATGTCACAGCTCCGGTGGTGGAGGTGGTGGATGTCACAGCTCCGGAGGTGGAGGTGGTGGATGTCACAGCTCCGGTGGTGGAGGTGGTGGATGTCACAGCTCCGGAGGTGGTGGTGGATGTCACAGCTCCGGTGGTGGCGGCGGCTGTCACAGCTCTGGTGGGGGTGGCTGCCACGGGAAGCCACAGATCCAGATCCCGCAGCAGCAGCAGCAGCAGCAGCAGATCCACCAGATACCCTCACAGAAGATGAAGTGATGGGGTGTCCCACACACCCCGGCTCCAGCAGCAAAGGCCACGTGTGGACCAGCTCCCTCCAGCCTCCCCAAAGCTTTGCAAGCCCCGGGGCTGCCTGGCTGCAAACCCTCTCCTCTGCCCTCCTGGACCACCGCTCCCTGGGGAAGGGCCATCACTTGTGGTTCCCTGCTGCTGCTGCCTCTGCCTGGTGCTCCAGGCTGTGCTTTGGCCACATGAGGTGCTCCCCATGAGATAAATAAAGTATTAAGTTATCGAGAACTTTCTTGTGTTGGCATTTCCTTAAATTCATCCTATTTTCCATGCATGTTATTGGGGTGCAGCTGGACTAGAAAACATGCTTAGGCTTTTTTTTTTGAAGAGCTGGGTTCTTTCTCAACTCTTGTGATGCTCCAGTCACCGACCACAGATCACCCTCACCTGGCTCTCCTCCATCAGCCAGGACCAACGGGTCTCAGGTTATGGGGAAAGCACAAAAAACAACTCCCCATCCTGCAGCATGTCCTGCTTGGACCCTAAACTGAGGGTGTTGTGCTGGTTGTGTGTATCCCCAGTACCCCCACACCCCCGGGGCTCTGCATTCCTGCCCCATCTCCTTGGACATTCCCCACCACGACAGCTTTTTCTACACAGCTTTGAGCAACCTTCTACCCAGGGTTACTGGCGGTCACAGGGTGGTTCATGACAATCAGGCTGGCATTGTGTTTTACAGCTTTTATTGGTTTTTTTTGTGTTACAACCATTTGTGTAAGAAGGAAGAAAATTGGCCGCCCCCCAAAAAAATTATTCTGGCTATTTACACTGCAGAAACAGCACAATTCAGGTGGCTGATGCATGAACACTTTCAGAACAGTAATGGCTGATGGAACAGTAAAATCTTTCTATAAAATAAAACAAAATTAGGGCTGGGCTTCCTATTTTAAAGTGGAAAAGGAAGCCATCCTGCTGCCCTGGCTGTATTTATGAGGCTGAAACCTCCTCCGAAGTGCTGAGGTGAGTTTTTAATCCCCTTCCAAAACCTGTGGGAATTTTGCTGTTGAATTCACGGAGCTGGAGATGAACTTCCAGCCACAGACCATTAATTTTACCCAAAGAATCAACAGTCTTTATTCATTATTACTGTACAGCCTGAGTCAACTAATTGTGTGGCTCGTTCCAGCCCTATTGACTAACAATTTTCCACTTTCTACCCATTAAAAATGAAAGGAGTTCACAGAGGAAGAGGTTGATACATCAGCCCTTGCTCTGTCGTGCTGTTTATGAGAAGAAAACAGCAAATTTATCCCCCTCAACCCTCCCCAGCCTTCAAGCTGTATTTGCAAAAGCATCCAAAGAGACACCCAGGGAACATCAAGACAAAACAAGAGACCCAGGGTTTTTTTTCCCTCATGGAGGTAATATGTGGAGCGAGGCACAGTCTTCACACCTCTGGTGTGTTGTCTGTGCTGGAGGAGAAGAGGGAGCCCCAAAAGCTGATCACACCGTGCCCACAGGTTGCTGGTGCCTCTGCCCTTCACCCATGAGGCAGATCCTGGAAAGAAAATAAAAGAAGAAAAAACAAATGGGAGGGTTCACCCACAACTGCCCCAAAGCCTTGAGCTTCTGTGAGCAATTCTGAGTTATTGGAACTGTTTGAATACTCTCTGGGTCTCTGTGGAGCTGGAGCTCAGCTCCTGGCTCCATCCCATTCTCCCCAACGGATTGGGCTTGCTGGGACAACCTCAGAGGGTAAAGCAGACCCAGGGAGCCACACACCCCACCTCGGGGTGACACGGGTCCCGAGGAAGGATCAGTCCCTGTGTATTGAGGTAATGCAAACACCATCCAGGAGCTTCACCTGCTTGTCACGTTCCCCAGGCTCTCCTTCCCTTACCTCCCAGTCTCTGTGCCCCAGGAGCAGAGGCATCCAGCCCCTCAGTACACACAGGCTTTGGCAGAGCTCTTCTTCTTCTTGTTCATGGGCTCGGTGTCCGAATCCGACAGGCTGGTGATGTATCTGTACTTGCTGGTGGGTGATCTCTGAGAGGACAGGAGCCCATCAGCCCTTTCTCAAAGGGAGAAGGTGGTGAAGCAAGGGGCAGGTGCCCTTATGGCAAGGGCAATGCAATGAAAGGGATGGTCACAGCAAGGGGGGGAGGCTGCACAGGGTCAAGCATTAAGGTTTCATTGCATTTTATTATATCTGGGTTTGGCCAGGGAGGGAGTTTGGAGCAGAACCAGGAACCCCTTCCTCACTCTCAGCCCCCACTTCTCTGCAGGGAAAGGGGGACAGCAGAGCAGGGAGGGGTGCTCAAGAGCTTTGCTGCCTTTTGCAACACAAACCCAAGGAAACTGAGTCCTGCAGTGCTCAACCCAGGAAAAGATTGGAGAGATCCAAATCCACCCCTGGGTCTCGGATGGGTGTTGCAGGACCCCTCATCACCCCTGACCACCCCTAAATATCACCCTGGCATCTTTCCCATCCATCTTTGCACCCTGGAGCCCGTACAGTTACCTTGACAGGAGCAAACTCCTGCTGGATCAGCTTCTTGAACTCACTTCTACTGAAGGACTCCGACTTCTTCCCTTTCCTGGCATTGCCCTGGTAACTCTCCATCATGTCAGTGATGGCTTTAATCAGCCTAGACATGTTTCCAGTCCTGGGGAGGAGAAAACATGAGGACACAGCCAGGTGACAGGAGCAGCTCTGCCCAGGGGAAAGCCCCCAGCATGTTCCCTTCCAACGACTCCAAAAGTATTCAGTACAATTTCCAAATTTCTTCCCTAGAGGTAAAAAGAAACCTCCCCAGTTTTCTGAATTCTGGGCTGCAACCCCCCGCCCAAATCCCCAGCCCTGGCTACCTGTGGGACTTTCACCTCAATTCACCTTCTTTCCTCCACTTTCCCCACTCCCTGCTTAAATTAAAAGGAACGACTCTCCCTGTAGCCATCTCGGGCACTAGTTGGGTTGGATGAATCAGCTCTTGCAGCGAAGGGAAGTTCCCCGTCTGCACAACCCGCTGCGCTCGGGGCTGGGCAGAGGGAGGCCGGGCAGCTCATCCTGTGCTTGTGTCTTTAGTCCCTGCTGCCCCGAGCCCTGCTGGGGAAGGACCTGTTGCAAAATGACCCCGAAAAAAAAAAAATAAAAGCTCCATTTCAAGTGCAAAAGAAAAAAACCCACCAAGAACCGTTGGAGACTCACCCTGCTCACCCGCACCAAGCAAGCCGACGGGCGCAGATGGGTCTGGTGGGAGCAGCTCTGTGCAAAAGCTCCCTGCAGGCTGCCAGGGAGTGGGTGGAGGGTGAGGATTTCTTCCGGTCAGTCCTGTTCTCTGGCTGTTTCTCTGCATTGCTGCACTTCCCACGGAGCCTCCTTCATTATCCTTTCCCGGGGAGGGTGTTTACCAGCACACCTGGGAAAGATGTTATGTAGGTCAGCGTGCGGCTCCGCGCTCTCCGCGGGTGGTGCTCGGGGACCTGAGCAGGGTTTTGCAGGATGGTTTGCACTGGAGACTCATAGATTCATAGATATTAGGGGTTGGAAGGGACCTAGAAGATCATCTAGTCCAACCCCCCTGCCAGAGCAGGATC
>JAOEGS010004722.1:0-12189 GCA_025447755.1 Corythornis vintsioides | reverse complement strand
AATAATTATAATAAGAATAATCATAATAATAATAATAATAATAAATCCCCTCCTGATGAAGGACTATTTATCTTCTATAGGAAAATCCAACAGCAGCCCATCACACGACAGCCAGGGACCAGCAGGTCTGCAGGACTCAGCCATGGTGGCAGAGGTTGGGGACAACGTTTGCCTGACGGCTCATCCGAGTACCCTGTGGGACAAAGCCAGGTTGGGCAATGCTCTGCACCATGGGGTTTTGGATCTGGGTTGACAGAGGGTGCAGGAGATGCCTTTGCAGCAGGTCAGGCACCCAAGGGGCAGTGGCTGGAAGGAGCATCCTCACCATGAACACCATCCCCTTCCTGGTGCCAGGCAGTTGCCTCTCCATGCCTGTGGTGTGTCCAAGGCACACACCAGCAGTGCAGGACAACACTGCGGCGTGCAGGAGTCTCAGGCTGTTCCCACTCCAGCAGGACAGGAGGAGGGGGAGGTGGGTGGCGGGGTGTGGGGTGAGTGCCTGGATGAGCCCAGGCAAACAGCTGGTTTTGTGGAAGAACCTGGCCAAAGGTGGTGTGGCTGAGAGCATCCCACCTGCTCCCAGCAGCAGAGCAGCCTTGTCCCCATCCCATCCTCACCCCCATGCCCATCCTCACTCCATCCCCATCCTCACCCCGATCCCCATCCTCACCCCCATCCTCATAATCGTTATAGAATCACAGAACTGCCTAGATTGGAAAAGACCTTTAAGATCCTCGAGTCCAATCATGAACCCAACACTGACAAGAGCTCCACTAAACCACATCCCTGAGCACTACATCTGGATGACTCATGAATGCTCCAGGACTCACCTTTCTACAACCTCCTTCAGGGAGTTGTTTGGAGCCAGAAGGTCACCCCTGTGCATCCTTTTCTCCAGGCTAAATAAGCCCAGGTGTCTCAGCTGCTCCTCATAAAACGTGCTCTAGACTCCTCCTCATCCTCATCCCCATCCCCATTCCCATTCCTGTTCCCATTCCTGTTCCCATCCTCATCCTCACCTCATCCCCATCCGTGCCCCATAGCTGCACATGTTCTCAGGCTCACAAGGACCGTGCCATGTGCTGACTCAGCAGCGGGGCATGAGCGGTGACAGTGACACTCCCCATGGTGGGTCCCTGACCTCAGGCACACGTGGGGCAAGGGAGGAACATCAGGCCTTGAAGATGTGGCCAGCTGGATTCCCTCCTTCCACCCACCAGAAAGGACCCAGACCAGGCCGTGCTGAAAATCCTACTTCTCGGAAGCCGTTCCTGTTTTTTCCACAGCTCTTTGAAAAAACCCTTGGCCCTTGCCCAGCCCTTACAGAGCTCTGTTGCCCCTCCAGATCCTAGACTCCCAAGTGACCTCCAGGAATATATCTCTGCCTGCCCACACAGATTTCCCAGGATGGGCAGCATGTGTCCTTGGCGGCAGAGCAGCCACGTTCCCGCTGTCCTGCTTGTGCTGCCCCATTTTTCTGGGGTAATCCCAGGAGAGGAGGTTTTTTTTATTTTTTTTTTTCTTTCTTTCCGACATGGCAGGACGCAGCCGGAGGAGTTGGCAGCAAAAAATGTGTTTGTTGCTCTCCTCTGTTTGCTTCCCTGCTGGACATAATTCCTGTGGGTCCCACCTGGATATGGCTGATTAGAACACTAGCTTCAGCCTGTTGGAGCTTTTGGGGTGGCTCTGGAGTCACTCCCATCCTGGAGGTCCCTGTGTGGACCCTGAAGGATGGGGTGCTGGAGGCTCAGCTCTTGGTGAGCTTTTGGCAGCAAAATCAGGTTTTGGAGAAAAAATGAGGGCTAGAAGCAAATCCCAGCCCCAGTTCTCAGCTCATTTTCTGGGATGAGATGGTAAATGAGACATGCAGAGCCCTGACCAAGACTAGGCAGTTTGCAGGGTTCAAGGTCACCTGCAGCTCCTCACTGTCAGGTCACAGGGCAAAAAGCTGGAGGCGGGATGGAGGGATTTTCCCAGCAGGCTCCATCCCTGGCATTCTGCCTGTCCCCAGATGCTCCACGATGCTGTCCTGAGCCTCAGCACCAGATGCAAAGCAGCTGAGCTTCATTTGGCTGCTCAGGGCAGCTCTGCTGCACACCCCACAGAACTTTGGTGGGGAAATTCCCAGTCTGTCCTCTTCACAAAAAAGAGGCTGGAGCAGAAGTCAGATGAAGGGATGGGTCAGCCCCAGCCTCTGGACCCTTCTCCCACCAGGATCTCCAGATGGAGATTAAATCCATGTCAGCAAGAGCCTTGAGGATGAGGGAATGCTCGCTCATCAGCAGGTGTCCAGGTGGGGTGAGCCCTGATACCACCAACACCCCCGGGATTCACAGGGCCGGGTGGCCACGCTCTCATCCAGCAGCCATTTCCCAGAACTAATTTTTGGCACAATCCCACCTCACTCCCCCTCCCTCTGGGAAATTTCACTGATAACACCAGGGCTGAGATAAAGAAAAACACCCTCGACATTCCCACCCAGCTGCCTGCTCAGCATCCATCCTGCCCGGCCCTGGCTTTCCCGGCAGCGCTGGGATGGCTCACAAGGGAAAAAGCAGCACAGCTCCCGGTCCCCCGGCCACCCTCAGCTCCTGGGGACCCCTCCAGCACCTCTCCTCTCCTTCCGAGCAGGCCAGCAGACACGGAGCACGGCCGGGACCACTCGTCCCACCCCGGGCCGGCCCTGGGTTCCCACATCGCGCCCTGACGTCACCCCCAGAGCGCAGGAGTGAAAGGGGGGCCCCGGGGCGCCTGACAATAGCGCTTTCCTTCGCCATCAATAGCGGCGAGAGACACACTGGGCTGACACGGAACTGTGCACAACAAAAGCCAGTGTCCGAACAAATCTTCTCAGGCACTGGGTCCCCCGGGTGACCCGGGGTTAGCCCGGACTTTTGCTCCCGCCTGGCCCTCTGGAGCAGGAATGTCCCTCCGCGCTGCGCCATGGCTGGTTCCCACGCTTCCAACCTGCTTTGCTATTTATCAGCAACCGGCCTCTAATCCCCTTTGTGAAGGTCTGATTCAAACTCAGCACAATGTGGCAAAGAGGGAGGGGGCGGGTGGGAGATGAGGGAGGAGAAAAAAAAAGTCCCAAAGAATGAGAATCAAACCCTTTACCTTTCTCCCCCACCTCACCCTGATGACAGTTCCCTGGGGACTGTTCAGGCCGTCACCTCTCTGGGCAGTGCCAGGCTGCAGTGGGGGCTGGGGGCTGGTGCCTCAGCTGCTGGAAGGGGCTCATGGTGGGATGTGATGGAGTTTGGCAAGCACACCCACCAAAAGACCCCACTTGTGTCCCCTTGCGGGTTCATTCAGCTTTGGTGCTCACTGCTCTTTCACCACCCTCCTCCTGCAGCAGCTCCATCCATCACCTCCAGCCCATGCTCCCCACGCTCTCCCTGCAGGGATGGGGTCTGGAACATCATCTCAGGGGGAACAGGAAACACAAATCCCCGTTCCCTCCTGTTCCAGCCACCCCACCACAGCCTCTCCCTGCCACCACAACCCTTCTGGGGGGGAACAACCTGATGAGATCTCCCCAACCCCACAGCAGACAGAGCTGGTGCAGGTGCCCCATGCTGGGCTCCGGCCTCCCTGGGGTTGAACCCCCTGGCTGACTCCTGTTTGCTTTAGGGGAGGATTCACAAGCCCTTTCCCCAGATAACTTCAGAACAAAACAGTTTCCAAAGGCTGCACTACTTACAAATGAGGGGTTTCGAGCTTTTGTCCTAAATCCAATGCTGTTTTCTTTGCAAACGGCGGGGGAAAAAACGTAAAAGAAGAAGAGACGACCTCGAATGCTAATCTTGTTAGGTTAAACTGCTCGCTAAACAGATGGAGGTGCAAGGCAATGGGATTTTTGTCTTTTTGAGCAAGGGGTTAGGTTTGGAGGGCACAAAGGTCATTCCGGGCAAACTGGCAGCTTTGCTCTTTGTGCAGAAAGAGCAGGGAGAAAGTAAAATGGCAAAAAAAAAATGCTCCTGGCTGAGCTGATATGTTGTACTTTAACCCTCCAACATGCTATCTGCCTCACAGGATAGAGCCCCCCAATCCTCACTCCAGGCTTTGGCATTACCCAGAGCCAGTGCAAGGCCAAGGCACCCAAAATGGACAAGATGAGAAAGATCCTGTCACTCCTCCATGCCACAGAACCTTGGCATCCCCCAAGGAAGATACTCCTCAAAGCCACCCTACAGTGCTTGGCCCATCTTGGGAGTGTGCTGGGCATGGCACCTGCTGGGACCCACTGCCAGGCTGACTCCACGTAATGGTTGTTGGGCTGCCTGGATGTTTTGTGTCCTGGGCTGTGAGCAGGAGCAGTGCCCCTAAATCCCTCAGGATGTCTAAGCCAGAGGGTCCAAACCTGCGTGGGAACGTGCTGGTGGCCACAGCACAGCCCCTGTCACTGCTCCTACAGACTTGGCCACAACACCAGAGCTGACAGATGGGGTTGGTGCTGTAGAGGTTGGGGTCAAGAGCTGAGAAAGTGTCACTGTGGCACCTGGGACAGGCAGTTTGGATTAACTCAAACTACTTTCCACTGATGTCATCCCCAGAGATCAGGCAGGGAGCTGGCAGAGACCCAGGGAGCTGCCCTGCTGAGGAGAGCCCGAAGTGTCATAGCCACCACCACACCCCCTGCCCTGCATCCCTCCCTAACGCTTGGCTTTTGCACTCCCTGGGCCAAAAAACCCATGCCCTGACTGGGCTGGGGGGTGACACCCAGGCCTGGCAGGGTGCAGAACCCAGGCTGCAGCCATCCCAAGCCTCATGGCACCTCACAGATGGCAGCAGCAAGGAGGGGTGGCACTGTCACCTAACTGGGGCCATTAGGATCCAGAGGGCTATGGTAAGGTGCTGTCGGACACTGGAGACCCATAGAGAGCACTGAACAGCTGCTGGCTTTGCTCCAAGTCCTCCCCATTTCCCTCAGCTCTAGCAGGGCCATTGCTGTTTTCCTGCAAGCTCCACCAAATCCAACTAAAACCCTTTTCTAGTGTCTCTTTGCCACGGCTCGATCCCATCCTCCCCTAGACTCAGGAGATGCTGGCTTGGGTCCTCCTGCCAGCCTGGGGTGCTGGTGCCTGTCTGGGTGTTTTACACCAGTCCAGAAGCTAATATCAGCCTTGGTGCTAATTCCAGCCTGGGTGCTAACACCAGTTTGGGTTCTAACACCAGTCTGGGTGCTTAAGTTCATCCCAGATGCTAACCCCAGCCTGGGTGCTAATGCCACTCTGGCTACTTAACACCAGTCTGGGTGCTAAATGAGTGTGAGTGTTTATGGACAGTTCAGGTGCTTAATGTCATGTGGGTGCTAATGCCAGCCTGTGTGGCAATGCCAGCCTGGGTGTTTACAAACAGTGCAGAGTGCTCAGGCCAGCCTGGGTGCTTCTGTCTTGCCCACATTACTGTGAACCACCCTGGCTCAGATCCAGTACACTGGGGAGGGCACAGCTGGGACCCAGCCTGTGCCACTGTCACAGAGGTGACCCTGCTTCCCTATGTACCTGCTGACATCTACTTGGCAACAAAAGCTGGGCAAAGAGAACCCAGCTTGCTGGCTGCATTGCTGCAGACACAAGAGTCACCTTTCCTTGAGCCTTCTGTGGGAAGGAGAGGAAAGCCAAGATCCCTGTGGGGAGCTCCAACCTGCTGCAGGCTCCAGCAGGGACAGAGCCTGGTGTGACCCCATTCTGCTGTCCCTGTGCTCCTCACCAGGCAGAACTGGCAGGGAGCTGCCAGCCCAGTGCCAAATGCTCCGGTTTGGGCACCGTGCCATGCTGCCAGGCAGCGGTCGCACCCAGCTTCCTGCCCTTCCTGCATGTGCACGCACAATCCTCAGCCTGCCTTCACCCGGGCACGTTGCTGGGCTGCTCCAGAGGGCACCTGGGGCAAACAACAACAGAAACGAAAACACAAAAGTACGGAGAATTGGCCAAAAAGGCCAACAACCCTGACCGGATCTGACAAACCGGCAGCCAGAAAGAAGGAACTGCCCAGTGGGTGAAACCCTCAGGGGTCCACCACAAACAGGATCTGCTCCCAAATGGCAGGAGAGGATGTGGGAAGGAAAGGGAGGAGGTCCTGAGTGTGGTCAAGGAGAGGCCAGCTGGGAGAGGTGGGACGGCTGTGACGGCTGAAGCCGGATGGGATGTGAGGAGATCCCCTCCAGGCAGCACGCTCAGCTCTGCCTCACTGGCCTCAGAAGAGAAGGTAAAGCTAGACAACCCTGAGCAGCCCAAAGCACTGTAATTTTTAGGCCTGGACTCCAGAAGACTCCCTGCACTGATTCTGGGACAGGACAACCATGTGTTGGTGCTGCTGGGGCTGGAATGAAACTCCTTGTTTTAAAATAACGGTTAAGGAGAGGGTGCTGGTGGGACTTCCTGGTGGGATGTGCTCCCTGAAGTCTGGTTGAGCACCATCCAGAACTGGAGCCCAACAAAATCCCATGGGAAGCCTCAGGAAACCTGAATCCCTTCTCAAGCTGGCTTCTTTCAGCCAGCACTTGCAACAGCATGGCCAGCAGCGCTCACAGCCCTTCCCCTCAGAGCTCCCTTCTCTGTCCGGCTGAGTCCGACGTCATCTTATGAACGAGAGCTGGAGCTTGGTGAGGGACAAGGGTCCCCTCCATGCTCAGCCCCAACCCCCACCCCGCTGGGAACCGAGTACCCACCAAGCCACGGCGGGTTGGAGGAAACTTCACACCACCACAAAACTCTGCCAGGAGCCGCTTTACGCGCCCACTTGGCTGGGACGAGCTCTCCCGCGCCGCTCCCACCTCCCCGCCCCCCGACCCCCTGCAGCTGAAGCGCCCGATTCCTCCCCCCGGCTGCAGCTGCGAGTCCTCCCCGCGGGGCTGGGTCCCTTCCCGCGGGGCTGGGTCCCTTCCCGCAGCGCTGGGTCCCTCCCCGCGGGGCTGGGTCCCTTCCCGCGGCTGCCCACGGGGGCGAGCGGGGGCTCGGGAGCCGCTCCCTTAGTGCTCCCTGGGGCCACGTGGAAGAGCGGGGTGGCTGCCGGCGACAGGTTCCGCTGTCGCGATACGAGCGTGTTCTCAGCGGGAGCCTTCACAGCCCTGCCCGGCGCTGTGCGGGGCGGCGGCCGCTGCGGGGCCGGGCTGGGAACTCTGCGCTGCGTGTCCGTCCCGGCCCCCGGCCCCGGCATTCCACACAAAACAGGAGATGTGAAAAAGCAGCGTCCAGGAAAAAAAAAAAAACCAAAACAACAAAACAAACCACAAAACAAAACACGTGTGAAGAAGGAAACAAAAAGATGAAGTGGCCGCGGTGCCCAGGGGCTTGGCCAGGGGCCCGCGGGGCTGCGGCAGTGAATAAACACCAGTCCCGGAGCTGGCACCAGCCCGTCCCGATGCCCGGGCTCGGGCGGCACCGCGGGCACACGCCGGGGAGCGAGACCGCGCTGGAGCCGGCGCAGGGTGAAAAGGAAAGGGGGAGGGGGGGAAAACGAGCCTGCTGTGTCCAGCAGGAGCTCGAATACCCTCGGCACCCAAAGGTGGTGTTTTTATTCTACCGGACCGCGCATCGGGGCTGTGCCAATCCCCGCGCCAACGGCTGGCACTCAGCGCTGGCGTCCAGAGCGATCCCAGCAGGGCCGAGCCCGTGTCAGGAACACGTGTGAATTCACATCAGGGCTGCTGCACTGAACGCTCCCCCAGCAAAAGCTGAAGGGTAACACGTGGCCTCGGCTCTGCAGTGGGGTTTGCTGCTGAGCCCATGTCCCAGCGGTGGGCACCACTGATCCTCCAGCCAACCAGACAAGGACATGGGCTGTATTTATGCCACGGGCCAAAATAACCCGTTTACATCTTCTCTCCCTATATTGTACCCTCGGAAGTAGCCAGGCAGAGGGAGAGGGGAGCACAGGGACGTGCGCTCACTTGCTGGCTCAGCTCCCAGCCCAGTTTCCCCAGTTCCCCACTCCCCAGAGATGGGATCCAAACTGTCCTAAGTTCAGCACTCAACTGCACTCTGCTCACGGGACCCTTTCCTTGTCCATGGAGAGAGAGACAGACACCAGCTGAGGACAACTCACCCCATCAGCATTTAAGGATGTCAGGGACCAAGAGTTATTCCCATCCCCAACCAGTGCCGAGGGTGAGCAGCCCACACTGAAGCCTCTGACACTTCAGGGGTCCCGGACATTGAGATTAATCTCCCTGTCCAGGGGCTGGTTCCCTGAAAGCAGGGCCCATGGTGGAAGTATGACACCGAGCAGAGCTGACAAGGATGCTGGCATCTTGCTGCCACTGCTGCAGGTCCTGGTGGGCAGCTGGTCCCACCAGTGTGTGGGGGCTTCTCTGGGGTGCCCGTAGCCCCCCTGAATGTAACTCACCCCAAGGAACAAACTCAGCACTTGTGTTTCCTGCTCTCCAGTGTCTTCTGACTCTATTCACATCACATTAATTTTACGCTTATTTTTCCAGCCATAGGCACTTTGCAACCACTTTGAAGCTGGGACGCACAATCGGGCAGGAAAGGAGACATTCCTGCTCTTGGAGAGGCAGAGGCAGCACTCAAAGCTCCCTGCTGTCAAAAGGCATTTAGGAAATGTCTGTGAGAGGGGCTTGAAGTGGGTCCACCTCAGGGTAAGAGCCAGACCAGCATTCAGAGGCATCATGGGTACAGGATCTGTGCTAAGCCCATTTTTGGGCCCTATTTCCAGATTCTCCTTCACTCCATGTGAACTGTCAGAGGGTTGGACATGAGGGACTTAGAAGCAAGCCAGGTGTTGTTTCTTCCACACAGTAAATGTCCATCCATCCACTGCATTTAACAAAACCAGCTTCTTCGCTTACCCAGAAAAAGAGAATACTGTGTCTTTTAAAATTTATTGGGTTTTGTTCTTTGAACATTTTCCTACAGGGGAAAGGAGAAGTGAGAAACCTCCCATGCCAGACAGTACCATAAATGTCTCCTGCTACTCTTCAAAGCCAGAAAGGAAAATACATCACCCGAGTCACGGGGGACATCGCATGGACTGAGGCCAAAGTGCTGTCCTGGGAAGCTGTGATGGCTTGGATCTGAGAGCCAGGGCTGGGGTCTCCCGAGGACATGAGTCTGGCCAAGTTTTGGGGTGAGAATTCTCTGGCTCAGCAGTTTTAAATGTAATTCATACCTAAGCACTGTTACAAGTGCTGCCCAGTGACACCTGCCAAGCCTGGACCAGTCCTGCTCCCCACCCCGCCACAGCAGCTCTGATCCATGGGACCTGTGGTCACAGCAGGAGACTCGAAGCTCACCAGGCTTCAGGTATGTGCCTGGTGTCTCCAGGACTGCCATGCCACGCTTGGCCATGCCAGGGTCCCCAGAACATCCCTTCTTTGAAGTGCCAGGGCAATGTGAGGGCAGTGCTCCCCAAGAGACAGGAGCTGAGGAGGGTCCCAGGGCTGGCTTTGCCAGCAGCACCACCCCACTACCCCACACGAGATGAGTCAGGGGTCTGCCAGGGCCAGCTCATCAGTGTCTAATTATCACCACAGTGGAAGCCTCTCTGTGACCACCCAGTGCACAGCCACAGCCTCAGGCTGCACCTCCCCACAGAGCCCATTGCCTTGTCACCCCTGGCAGGACTGGAATGCAATCCGATGCCCCCAAAGCCTTTCCCACCCCAGTGTAGTCAAGGCATGAGACATCTAAGATTTTGTGAAACATCAGAAGATCTTTAAAGAGGATTGGAAAAGATTAAAACAGGGGCACCATCTCATTGCAAACAGACTGAAGAAGAGAGGGACACCTGCTGAGCCCAAACCAGAGGAGAATGCAAAATAAGAAGGTGAGAAATTCTCACGTGCTGTGAACCAACATCCTCATCTGTCACCTAAGGGGAAGGTCGCTAGGGTGGGAAAAAAAATGTTTGACTGTGAGAAGAGAGAAATATTGGAAAGAACCTCCTGAAATTAGAAATCACGTTGGTGAGAATTATGAACGTTTCAGTAGGATCAACACATAAAATGCCCAAGCTTGTGGCTCGTCCTGCACAATCCAAACCCCAAACTGCAAAATCTACCAGTTAACCTGAGCAGGAAGAAAACCTGCTGAGCATTGCTGTGCTCCCCACAGCCTGGAGCTCAGCTTCCAGCTCTGGCACTATTAACCTCCTCCATGGACACACTAATGAAGATAAAATGGTCCTGGATGACAATCACAGCCTGGGGCATTCCATGCCAGAATGAATCAGCTTGAACAGCTACTGCTATTGCCAAAGAAAGGGCTGTGCTCCACCTTTTGTGACTTGCAGCAGCCTATAACCTCCTGGATAACATTTCTTTCAGCTCCATTGGTTCCTCATTGACTTTTCCACTCTATCTGGGTGAGGGCATCACACAGATGTTCGTGCTCCAGTGACTGCATGTGATGGCTCACACTCAGGAAGTCTGACAGGAGACTGCCAGCACTCAGGCAAGGCTGGGATTTTCCTATCCAGGGCCAGGCCTTCCTCACAGAAGCAAAAATACCATCTTTTCATAAAAGTATACATCTGCCACAGCCCACCCTTGAGAAGCCTTCCCTCAGCGTGGAGAAGCGGACCCTTCCCCACAAAGTGGACTGTACTTGGAGATCCTTGGATGAGGCACTCTGGGGACATTTTCAATTGCCACTTTGCCTGCATTCCCTGTCCTGGCTCCCCACAGGAGCCATCTGCCCCAGGCAGCCGGAGCTAGCGAAGGCACCGGTGCAGCGGCGGCGAGAGCAGAAGTGCTGCAGACACGACGCGCGTGGGAGCCGCACGCTGGGATTTCACCCGCCCCACCAGAGAATCCCTGTTCTCCTCAGGTCTGACCCAACTTCTTATTTCTGACCCTGGAACGGGAGGTTAAGGGACTTTCTGGCCACAGCTGGGCAGTGAAAAAACAGAGCGTTTAACTGCCCTGCCACACTCCTTCCCACCCGGGTCACACATGTGGTGGTGAGTCCCACAGCCCTGCTGCACTTTGCTCCCTCCTAAAGGGTTGGTGAGGTGTCCCCTCCCAGGGACAGCAGTGGACACCAGTGGTCCATGGGATTTCCAGCACTCCCTGATGTCCAAATTCCACCCTTATTGTCTTGGCAAGACCAAAGAGCAACGCTGAGGACTTGACTAGGTTGCTCCCCACCATGGCGCTGACATGAGATGGAGCTTGGGCAGGCTGCAGGCCACAGTGCAAGTGAAAGCTGCTGAATAGATATGATTGACAAAGGCAGAAAAGGAAGAAAGAGGGGGGGAAAAAATCTTATGCAGCATAAAACATGGAGGACAAATGCATGGACAAATGCATGGACTGAACTGAAGAAGCCAAGGCAGAGAAGAGTCAGTGGGGAGCTGTCTGCACACTGCACACAGAGCAGAGCAGCCAAAGAACATAACACTGCAGGGGGAGCAGAGGGGAGCACTGGGCAGTGAGGGGGTAACACTGCAGCCCTCCACAACCCTCCAGAGCCATCCTTATTGGGAGGGACACCCCCAAACCTTCCATTGGTGGCTACTGAATATCATGAGAAGGAAAAGCTGCTCACAAAGAGCCCTCACTGGCCAGGCTGGGTGGGCCTGGGGGCTCCTGGGGCTGCTGAGGGTGGGTCTGCTCAGCACCACAGCAAGAGGCACCAGGGATGTCAGTGGGGATGGGGTCTGGAGGATGCAAATGCAAATATTGTCCCAGGCAGCTATGGAAGAAGTGTTATTTTTTCTCTATAAAGCAGTTTATCTCCATCCAGGCACCCATGGCATTTCCACAACAACTTCTGATTTTGAAGCTTTTCACCTTGCTTTAGAGCTGGTGGAAAACCAAGATGCGTTTCCCAGGATTTCTGTGGTGGAGAGGCTAAAAACCATCATTCTATGCCCTGAAAACTGGCGGAATGAAAAAGAATTGAAATGAATACATACTGGGGGGAGGTGTGTTCCCCTCTGCAGTGTATCTTTGGAAAACTGAGCAAAACCAACCCTGTGGGTGGGGTTAGGAGAGACTGGGAAGGGGCTGGGGGCTCTGTTTCCATTCCATTGCCAGATTGGGCTGCTCAGACCTGATTGAGAACCTGTTTTGGACCCTGATTAGTACCTACAGGGACATTTATACACACAAATAGTGTGGCCAGCAGGACTAGGGCAGGGATCATCTCTCTGTACTGGGCACTGGGGAGGCTGCACCTCAAATTCTAGGTTCAATTTTGGGACCCTCACTCTCAGAAGGAC
>JAOEGS010004720.1:0-10336 GCA_025447755.1 Corythornis vintsioides | reverse complement strand
TTGTTTTGGTTTTTTTTTCCTGTCTTCATATTGAATCAAAATTTATTTTTCTTCCACTAACAGGCCAAAATTCTGATCGTTGTGTGAGTAACTGTCTGTTACACACAGGCACTGCCTGGCTGCAATGTATAGACTGTAGACCCCTCTACCCCTGTCTAAGTTACACAGCCCTAAGCTGGTTTGAAGCTGCCTCTGAGGCTCCTTCTCTGGTACCTTTGCTGGCTCCCAGAACGCAGCAAGGCTTGTCCATCCTCCAGTCGTGGTAACTGTGGAGTCGTGCTGGTGTGGTGGCTTGGTAGAGAGCAGCTTGTGGGTCGTGCGCTCAGCCTGCTGGTGTTGCAGAGCCTGGGAAGCGTCTCCCCCGTGTGGATGCTCCTGGGAAAGCCCCAGCGAGCTCTTCTTTCCCTGTCTGTCCCCTCCGCAGCGGCTGCTGGAAGGTGTTCACCGGCAACGAGCTGGCAGCTTTGTTTGGCTGGTGGATGTTTTCCCGCTGGAAGGAGAACTGCTCAGAAAACGCTGATGTGAGGAACGTTCACATGTTGGCGACCACGGTCTCCTCCAAAATCCTGAGGGCAATTGCACTTCATGAGGGATTTCACTTTGAAGTAAGTGTGTGACTTATGATGAATCTCACTGATGTGTGCTTCAGCTGGCCCCACCACTGACAACAACACTGGGAACAGAGAGGTGGTCACTGCCCCATCCCTGGCACCATCCCAGCTGAGGGTGGCCAGGGCTCTGAGCACCCTGCTCTAGCTGCAGATGTCCCTGCTCCCTGCAGGTGGGTTGGACTAGATGACCTTGAAAGGTCCCTTCCAAGCCAAACCATTCTGATTCATTCTGTGACTTTAGTAAATAAAAATAGACACATGACTTCCAGTGTTTGGGTTGGAATATTTTATTTATTCCAACTTGCAGAGGATGCTGCTTTAACCAGAGGAGGTTTCAGCATCTGCAGCATCTCTCAGTTCATGTTACAGTAAATGCAGACTGAGATCAATTTCCACAGAGCTTCAGGGAGGCTGTAATTGATGACACAAACCCTAAATTACCTGTAACATAAAGACCTTTGGCTTGGTTATTGTCCTAGAGATAAAATATTTAGTGTGAGAGAATGAAAGTGTCTTCAACACCACAGAAGTGGAGTGCATTTTAGTGGACTTGGGGCAAACTGATACAGGTTCCAGTGTTCCTTCAGGTGCCCACATCACTAGCAGCTTTTAAGTTTGGTTTACCTCAAATTATGGCAGAGAGAGGAACTCCAATGTATAGATCTTCAATGTAGCTTCCTTAAGGACTTGTAGAAATGAAAATGAGAGGTGGTTCTCCCCCCTCCCAAGACTGCCTGTTATTATTTGAGCTCCTGCCTTCAAATTAAGCACTGGATCTGATTTCTGCAAGTGTTGGACCTTAGTCAAAAGAGATTCAAGTGCTCAAGCTTTGCACAAGCAGCCAGAGATCCAGGTCTTGTCTTAATTATATCCATGTGCATTAGGGAAAAATATTTTGCTGAACAGTGGGGATTTACAACTAATCTTGAAAGCAACTGTGGAACCCAATTTTGAGTGACTATTAAGATAACATCAGGGGAATGTCACTGCCTGCCTCTGGATTTCATTATTTCCCTAAATACTGCACAGAAGTTTGCTTTTTTTTTCTGGAAAAATGTTACATTTGATTGAAGAAAAGAATTTAAAAGCTAAGAGTTTCCAGAGGCCCTTGGTGTCCTCTAGAGGCTTCCCCTCTTTGTAGCTTCCTTCTCTCCAAGGGCAGTTTCTAAGGTTTGAGCAGCTTTGATGTGCAGAGCACAAGCAGCTCTGTCCCCTCCCATCACCCCCAGCTGCTGGTGTGATTTCAGTGACTTTTCCTCTTGTCTAGATCTGTACTGGTGTCTCCTCTGATGAGCAGGGAGGGAAATTAATTCAAAAAAATGTGAAAAATGCCCCTAAGCTGTAGTGTTCTGACTCTCTCTCCCATTGGCCTGAAAATTCAGAATGCATAATTGATTGATTTTTTTACTTTTACCACCTTTTCTTCCCACTTACCCCCATGGACCCTCCCATTCAACTCCCTTCTCCCACTTCTCCCTTTCTCACCCTTCTCCTCACTTTTTGTGTCCTTGTCACCCTTCTTTTTTGCCCTTCTGAAGCATCCTGGCAGCAAAAGGAAGAGCAGCTACACTTTTTTCTTTCTTTTGAAACTAAACTTAAGAAAAAGGTATTCAGTGCACTCTTTTTTTTTTTTCTTCTTTTTTTATTGTCTCATTTGAGGAAACACTACCTGGTTTTAAATGGATTGGAAGCAGAGTAAAAGAGCTCCTCAATAATGGGAAAGAAGTTCTCTTTGCATTTGAAGAGTCTATTGGTAAGTATGCTCATATTCCTTTAAAGTGAAGAGGAAGGGGAGATGGGACTAAAAACTCATTTCTGTTTTATTCCTGTAGTTGCTAATATTGCTGTAGTGGGTATAGTGAGAGATGTCCCTGGCAGGGAGCTTGGAACAAGATGATCTTTAAGGTGCCTTCCAACCCAAGCCATTAGATTCCTAGGGAAGGGGAATCAGTGAATCATTTTGGTTGGAAAAGACCTTAAAGATCATCAACTTCAACTGTTCACCCAGCACTGCCAGGGCACCACTACCCCATGGCCCTCAGCACCACAGCTCCATGGCTTGGAAACCCCTCCAGGGATGGGGACTCCACCCCTGCCCTGGGACAGCCCTGGACAGCCCTTGTGGGGAAGAAACTGTTCCTCAAGTCCAACCTGAACCTCCCCTGGTGCCATTTGAGGTCAATTCCTCTTGTCCTGTCACTTGTTCCATGGGAGAAGAGACCAACCCCCACCTGGCTCCAGCCTCCTGTCAGGGAGTTGTGGAGAGTGAGAAGGTCTCCCCTGAGCTTTCTTTTCAGGCTCAACAACCCCAGCTCCCTCAGCTGCTCCTCACAACACTGGTGCTCTAGACCCTTCCCCAGCTTCATTAACCTTCTCTGGACACACTCCAAAGACATTGATATGCAGTTATAAAAACAGCATAAGCTGTGGATTGACTTAACTTTCTTCTACAGGAAAAGGGTTAAAAAAAAAAAATAGGTATATCAGTTTAATAGTATGTCAAGTTATTTTTCCACAATTTTTTTTTTTTTTTTTTAGGCTTTATGTGTGGCACCTCTGTGTTGGATAAAGATGGTGTAAGTGCAGCTGTGGTCATAGCTGAAATGGCAACCTACCTGGAGAGCCAGAACCTTTCACTAGCACAGAAACTCATTGATATCTATGAAATGTAAGTGGTATTTTTTTTGCTACTTAACTGTTTTGGGGCTGGGAATAATCTAGTCTAAAAATCTAATTTGTAAAAAATCCCAACCCCAGCTCCCTCAGCTGCTCCTCACAACACTAGTGCTCTAGACCCTTCCCCAGCTCTGTTGCCCTAGTCAGCAGGACTAGGGCAGGGATCATCCCCCTGGACTGGGCACTGGGGAGGCTACCCCTCAAATCCTGAGTTCAGTTTTGGGCCCTTGACTCAAAGGACATTGAGGGGCTGGAGCCAGTGCAGAGGAGGCAACAGAGCTGGGGAAGGGGCTGGGGAATCCATCTGCTGAGGAGCCAGGGAAGGAGCTGGGAGTGTCTAGTGTGAGGAAGAGGAGGCTGAGGGGAGCCCTCCTCACTCTCTGCAGCCCCTGCCAGGCCAGTGCAGAGAGGCTGGTGCTGGGCTCTGCTCACAGGGCATTAGTGCCAGACCCAGAGGGGCTGGATTCCAGCTGCTCCAGGGGAGGTTTATACTGGGCATTAGGGAAAAATTTTTCACTGGAAGAAAAGCCAGAGCCTGGCACAGGCTGCCCAGGGAGGCGGTTGAGTCCCCATCCCTGGATGTGCTTAAGGGTCATTTGGAAGTGATTTTGAGGGCCATGGTTTAGGACTGAACTTTGTAGAGTAGGGTTCATGGTTGGACTTGATCCTAAGGGTCTTTTCCAACTGGAATGATTCAATGATTCTATGAAATGAGTCACCTTCTTGGAAGCTGTTGGGTAATCTGTTGCTTGGCTGCTCACGTTTTTACAGCAGATAATTTGTGGCAGTGTGGGAATGCTGCTGCATGTTAATTTCCTGCAGATTACCAAGGCTTCACGTAGCCACAGCCCTTTGAAACTGAAACCTTTGCTGGAATTTAATATCTTAAGATGTAATGCAGTGCAATCTGCTTCAGAGCCCAAAGATTTGTCTAGAAATACCCATTTCCACAGGTGTGAGAACTGTATTATTTTCTCTTATTGCTTTTCCAAGCAGGGGCTTTCTCTGGATACCAAATGTGCAGAAAATGTCCAAAGCTTGTAATTAAAGCCTTCATCTGCTTGCAGGTATGGATATCACATATCAAAGACCTCCTATTTCTTGTGCTACGACCCTCCTACTATCAAAAGGATATTTGAGAGACTTAGGAACTTTGATGGTCCTCAGTCTTACCCAAACTTTTGTGGCATTTACAATATATTACATGTAAGAGATGTTACCACTGGCTATGACAGCAGCCAGCCAAACAAGAAATCGGTGAGTTAAGTGGTTTTTTTTTTGCAGGAGAGGTTGGTTTCTGGAAGAGACTGGAAGTTTAATACACAAGAATTAATCAGAGAGATGCTCTGTGAAAACTTCAGATGGCAGTTTAATCACTGTCTTCTATTCAGACAGCTGAACAGCAGTTACTGGGGAGAAAACAGATGAGTTGTGAACTGCCTTGGCTGTTTTAGCTGCTTTGAAGGAACAATGAATGAATTTTAGAGTTGAAGTGAGCTTCATGCTCCTGTAACTGTGAAGCTGCTTGTCAGGCTTCCAGACTCCCATGCTTCAGAGACAGTCCCATTATCCTGGAATACTGAGTGGTCAGAAAATCATACAGTGGTTTGGGTAGGAAAGGACCCTTTACAAGCTCATCTAGTCCATACCCCTTGCAGGGAGCAGGGACATCTGCAGCTAGAGCAGGGTGCTCAGAGCCCTGGCCAACCTCAGCTGGGATGGTGCCAGGGATGGGGCATTGGCCACCACTCTGGGCAGCCTGGGACAGGCTCTCACCACCCTCAGTGTTAACAGTTCCTTCCTTCTCTCTGAGAAAGAAGAGAAGGGGTAAAACCATCACCCCTTGTGCTGTCACAGCAGGCCCTGCTAAGTCCCCATCTTTCTGACAGGCCCCTTTCAGGACTGAAATGCCACAAAAAGTTCTTCCTGGAGCCTTCTCCAAGCTGAACAACCCCCACTCTCTGAGCCTGGCCTCACAGCAGAGGGGTTCCAGCCCTCACATCACCATTGTGCCCTCCTGTGCTCCCACAGCTCCCTGTCTGCCCTGTGCTGATCTGGCTGCTCAGCCTGTCTGCCCACAGTGGCTCGTTCTGGCTGGTGGCTCTGGACTGCAGGGGATTCCAGCCTGCTCCTTCAGCTTTGTATCTGCTGAATATTAAAAAAAAATTAAAAATGCCATCACTTCTTTGTGACTCGAGGTGCTCTAACAATGTGCTGCTGTTCCTGTAGGTGCTGCCAGTGAGTAAAAGCAGCCAGATGATCACCTTCACGTTCCAGAACGGTTGTGTTGCCACCCTTCGGACGAGTGGGACCGAGCCCAAGATCAAGTACTATGCAGAGATGTGTGCTCTGCCCCAGCAGAGGTCAGTAGCAGCTCTGCACCCTTCTGTTGGGTCACTGCATCAGAATGCATTCTGCACCTGGTAGTAGATTCCTCCTTGGGCAGGCTGAACAGGTTGGAAGAGCCAGCTTGAGATTCCTGGGCGGCTTCCCACAGGTTCCTGAAGTGCACTTCATTATTTATTTCTATTAATTAAATTAATCTAAATCAATATTTCCATAGACCATACCAAAAAGTAGCTTATTAAACCAGGCAGATTGGAATCTTTACACATGGGTACTGGTGGGAAACAGAGCTAGTCCATTAACTCCTGGGCTTAATGATCTTGAAGCTCTCTTTCAACCAGGAGGATTCAGATTCTATCACCAGCAGATCTTGCTGTTTGTGTTTCATTTAAGGGCTGCCTGTTGTTTATCAAACCTCTGCCATGGTGTTGTTGTCTTTCTAGTGACAGAAAGCTGCTGGAAGAAGAACTTCAGAAGCTTATTGAAGCTTTGATTGAGAATTTTCTGGAGCCTGATAAGAACGGACTGACCTGGCGCTCTGCCTGAGGTCTCCTGGAGCTGGTGTGGGAAGAAGTGAGCACTGGCACCTCCTCCTGTGGAACAAAGGAACCAAGAACAGAACTCAGTTTAATGTGTGTGTGTGTTTGTGTTGAACAGCTACCTTTTTATTCTGTCTAGAAGCAGCATTCTTCTGTCAGGCTTTTCACCAAAGTCTGAGCTAATCGGGATAAGGAGAGCATAGGATGGAATTTAATATGATGATTTTCTGTCCTTCTTGACCAAAAGAACCCCCCCTCAATTCTGGAGACTGAAGGCAGATGATCTCAGCCAGTAGATCTTGTCTGCAATTCATTTCAGGTACCAAACAACTTGTGTGTGAGAAGGATTTTCAGGTGAGGTTGGTTGTCATCTCTGAGGGAATCAAAAGCACTCCAGGCTGACAGAAAAGCTGCTGCTTCTGAGCTGCTCTGAGTTGTTGGTATGGTCCTTACAGGTCTTCAGTTCCAAACCTGCTGAAGTGGACAGTTCAGCTCTTAGTTAGCATTTCTTCTTTAGGCAGGTTGCTCAAGGTGATTTTTTTTTTTCCCAGATACTTAAATATCCTCCTGTTGTTCAAGGTGCTCTTGGTGCATTGTATTTTCCCTCTGTGTATCTTAAAATATTTACTTGGTGGTGAAACAACAGTGGCAGCACACACAGATCCAGCTGCAGCCTGGGGTTTTGTTACTCTGAGCAATTCCAGGGCTTCTCAGGAGCAGAAATTGGGCTTTCCTTGGTGAAATTGCCCGTTGGAGCTACTTCTCATACTGACTTTTTGTCCCACATCTCTGAAGGCTCTTTTTTTTTTTTATATATAATTTCAGAAATTCAGTAATTTGAAAGAAAATTCCAGTTAGTGACTTTTTTCAGTTTGGCTTTAATTCATACTGTGTGTTAAAAAAAAAAACAAACAACAAAAAAAGCCAAGAAAAAAGGGGGAAGTGGAGGTGGGACACTGACACTATTCAGTTATTAAATCATGATTTATTTTTTATCATGTCCTCTAAGCTAATTTCAGATAGAAAATCATTTTTCAGTCTTTCAGGACAAATATTTAACAACTCCCCAACTATTTCCAACCCCATCTGTATTGAACTTTGCATGAGAACAACCTCACCAAGAACCTATTTAATATGCACTTCAAGCTGTTGTTTTGCCACTGTTGTTCCACATTTTCTCCTCCACCTTATTGTAACCCTTCCAGCCTGATGCCATGGGGTGGCTCCGTGGTGTTTGTCCATGTTGCATCTGGGTGGCTTTGAAGGTTTTTGTGCCCATGTGTGGGTACCAGGTGTCTCAGGCTGACAGAAGCTTTGCACTAGAACTGTGGAGAAGTATTTTGCTGTGTCAGAATGTACATATAGCACAGAAGGTCTGTTCTGCAATGGACTGAGATGTATCTAATGCCAAAAACCCCTTCATTTTTCTTTATTTTCTCAATCCTACGTTTGACTGATGTGGGGGGAAAAAAGGGGTGGAAGCCTTTACATTTATACTCGTGTTGTGGTTCAGTGCTGGGGAGGTCTCAGAAGATGTGAGCACACTTCTGACTGCTGCTCTGTCTCCAGTTATCCCCAAAAGGTGCACACATCTGCATCCCACCCACACTGAAGTTGAAGGAGGTTTTGCCATTTGTTCCACTGGCAGCAGATTCAAGCTTTAGGCACTTTGGATTTTCTTTTTTTTTATTATTTTATTTTTATTTTCCATAGTCTCTGAGTAGCCCAGCCGAGCACAGGGGACTTGGAACAGCCTCTTGAAAGAAAGTGAATGCTGTAAAAAGTGCAGTGTGTGTGTGTGAGGCTGGTTGTGTGTGGACTGTAGCAGTTAGCAGTAGGAGTTACACCCCATGAGTTATCTTGGGGCTCCTACAGAGAGCAGGAATCTCCAATTTCCCACAGAAACCTGCTTTGTCTTGCCAGGCAGGCATTAGAAACGTGGTGTGGGGGAAAAGAAACAAACCCCACATGATTCTGTTTTCAAATCAGCTTAGAAGTTGTTAACTGTTCATTGTTTATTGTTGATAAAACCCCCAGGTACAGCCAGTTCAGGTGTGTGGGGGTTCTTGTTGAGAGCTTTGAGCAGTCAGTGAATAGATGTAGTGGTGCATTTGGAATGACAGCAACAGGCACAATGTGTTGAATGTATTTAAGGGTATAATATTGCTGTTTTTAAACTGCTGCTACCATTGTTTTCCTACTGTATTTGGAACTGTTTGATATATTTATACTGTTCCCCCTGTGGAACTCCTCCATTACCTCCTCCCTCTGATCCCGCTTCCCTCGTTGTCAAGGACAGTAATTCTTACTTCAGCATCTTGTAACTTGGTTAGCTCTTGTCTTGGGGTCTGTTGGGCTTGTGCAAAACCTCTTTTTTTTTCCAGTTGTCAGCTGCTCTTTTACTTTCCAGATAAGAACAAAGGCTTTCATGGGAAGCAGAGAACAGATCAAAGTACACCTCTGGTGGTGTTCTTCAGGCACTTCCAGTTAAAATGGGTCTCTTCCAAGGTGGGTCTGCAGTCAGTTGTTGGTTCAGACTGTCACCAGCCAGCCAGTGCTTTGGTGAGAGCATTTGATGAGCTCAGGAGGGCTTGGTTTTTGTCTCTTCCCTGTTTGATGTGATGGGCTTAGTTCCTGTCTCCATCAAATACTCGGTAAGTTGTGTTTCCCTGGCCCTAGGAAAGAGGAGGAGGGAGTGTGTTTGACCCAGGAGAGTTTGACTGGGAGTTTCAAGCACAGCTCTGGCTGTGAGGGCAAACTCTTCTTTGTGTCATCCACAGAGCAGATGAAGAATTTAAACTCTGTGCTTCTATTCCAGGTGTTGTGGTGAGCCCCAGCATGCAGCACATGCTGCCTTGGGCTCCTCTGCATGCCTTGGGCAGTCCTTGACTGAGCTCCAGCTGTTGCTGTAGCTCTGCTCAGGGGACACCTGCATGGTGACATTTCTGGTGTCATTCCTTGATTTAGTGACACGTGGGTAGCATTTTGTGCCCCCTCTTTGGCTCCTGAAGGGATTTTAGCTCCTGTTGGATGAAAGGGAGCATGTCTGTGTGAAACTACTGGAGTACTGAGACAGAAACCACAAGGTGGAAGGATGGATTCTGCCATCTGGGACAGGGAATGTGTGGCCTGATTCAGAAAGCACTTGGCTGTTCTCTTTAATCTTCAAACCAATATTATCATCACTTCATTTTGTCTTTTTCCTCCACTTCTCACCCTCTTCTCTTCCAAATAGGAGAGGTGGGACTCTGCATGGTGATGCCTGGGTGGTTAGAGCCCATCCTGATACCCGAGACATTGCCCATCCTCCCCTGCCCTTTGCTTAGCTTTGTACGAGGTGGTTGAAGTATCTGAAGTTGCATCATTCTTGTCTAGAATCCTGGGGAGTTCTGGATCTGTACCCAGTGTCTGTTCTTCTGTAAAACTAGGGTGTACTACAAATACAGAGTGAAAATTTGCACTTTTCTGAAGAATTTCTGTGTTATTGCTCTGTGGATTTAGCTGAATGAAGTGTTGCAAGTAATAAAATACTCTCTTCGTAGTAGTAACCCTCTGTGTTTCTGCTGCCTTCCTGAGTCAGACACTGTCACCCCAAAAGGGACCTGGTGGGTAAACTGCTCCTCACTCACTGCAGGAGCTACTGGCCATGTGCCACCTACAGCCTCAGGAACAAGAGAACTGCCTCAAGAAGCTGCTCAGAGCCTCATCCTTCTGATGATGCTGAAGGAGATCTCTCCTGTCCTAAAATGATGACACTGGAGGTGTCCCGGGGCAGAGCACCAAGGACTGATGGGCTAGTTGTGACCAAGTCACTCCTGGTGGCCCCATGGAGCTGGTGGGAAGAGGGTTGGGTGGTTGGGGCCACAGGACAGGTGCACAGAAGCCAGAAGGAGGAGAGGCTGCAGTTCAGGGGGTTTGGAGGCAACCAAAAGATACGTTTTGGTTCCATGTAGAAAGTCCCACCAGGAAAGCTGGTGAGGGAAAGGGACTGTCCTATGGCCAGTCCCTCCTGAGCACATCCTCCTCTGCTTGGGATTTGATGGGATGCTTATGCTCACTGTTTTGCCCAGAGAGGTGGTGGCTGATACCCCATCCCTGGCACCATCCCAGGTGAGGTTGGTTTGGGCTCTGAGCACCCTGCTCTGGGTGCAGATGTCCCTGCTC
>JAOEGS010004717.1:28856-54161 GCA_025447755.1 Corythornis vintsioides | reverse complement strand
ATTAAATATGAAAATTAAAACGGGTATCTTTGCCCAGCTGGGGCATGGAGCAAAGCACCAAAGAAATGCGTAGCAGATGGACCAAAAAACAGCAGAAGGAAAGGTGAAGAAAGGAAGACTCATGTGAATGAGGCTGTGTTATAAACACAGTCTGGTTGCCCAGATAAAGGTGTCATCTACCGGAAAGTAAAAAGAAGTAGTTCTGTTCTGTCAGCATCAGTAGATTTTGTGTAATGGAACGCAAACAAAATGAAAAGGTCTAGTCAAATATTTCCTTCCTGAATGTGCAAAGGTTTTGATAGACATTTTCTTATAACTGTACTATAGATAAGCCACGTCTTTTTTAATGTAGCTACACAACTTGCTTTTCAGCCCTCACTGAATGCTAGACCTATTCTTCAGGTAAGCTGACTATTTGAGGTGGTTTCTGTTTCCAGCCTTGGCTCTATAAATAAATGAAGATTATTTCTATTATATGGTCCAATTCTTCAAGCTTTTGACAGGGCTTTTAAAGGAAGCTACTTGAAATCTATGTTAACACAGAAAATAAAAATAAAACACCTATATCCCTCAAGACTTGCCCAGTACTTCGACTGTACGAGCATAGTAATGGAGCCAGGATGTAAACGTGGCACTCAGAGCTGCAGCTTGCTATGTCTCTGGGGCTTGGAGGAAAAGCAGCAGTTGGACCATGAATTGAAACTGCAAACATGTAGCAGATGGCCACCAACCAGCAGAAGATAAGATGAAGAAAGGAAAATTCAGCAACTCATGTGTTTGAGGCTGTGTTATAAACACATGAAGATATCTTCTACTGAAAAGTAAAAATAAGTAGTTACCATCAGTGAAATAGTCAGTAATGCATCAGTGTCAAGGCTTATTAAACAAATACCAGAGTCCTCCTTTAGTTTCTCAGGCCCAGCAAATGACGGTGGCATTAGCTTGCAATAAAAAGGAAATTTCTTTTTTTTAGGGTACCTTCTGGAATCCGGCCCCAAACCTCTTGGTGCTTGGCACATCTGCAGAGCCTCTTGTAGGGGAAATCATTGAGAGAGAAACATTGTAACACTTCTGTGGTGCAAGGTCAATCACATCATCCTGAATATCATGAATGTGGCTCTCTTGTTGGGACTTGGAGCTGCCAGAGGATTGTGGCTTCTCCAATTTCGCAGGCAGCCAAAAAAGAGAGAACCAACCCTGTGGAATAGGAGGCCATGAGTTCTAGCCTTCTTTTTTTTGTATGGTATATGTCATAAACTTACAAAGGGTTCCCAGTAGCACAGACATTGTCAGACTTGTAACAGTATTGCTGCCTTTTTACAGCTGGGTTAGCAGCACCCACACAAAGTCCACCAACTCTTGAGTGGAATTCACAGCAGAAACGAACATTAGTTCCTTAGTAAACATTAGTTTATCATGATAATAAAACTGGGCCTCCTTTTGTAGGTTAACTAATATTTTGTAGTTCTCAGTGTTCCAAAGTAAGTTAAGTGTTGGTTTCTTACTGTAGCTACTGTCTGTATTTTCTTATGGTCTGTTACTGAAATACTGCATCTGTTACCTTTCTGTTGATAGCAGCTTCAGCCAAGCCGGCCAATTTCCACTACCTTTTCTTCATCACTGTCAGCTTCTGTCAGTTCATCTCTCAGTCACAAAAATTATAAAACAAAGTCCACTGTCTGTTGTCTAATATTCCCTCCATTAGACATGCCCTGCACTTTCACTGTGAGCACCTGACATTAACTTTTGGCATGGATAGCATTTTACAAATCTAAAATACCTTGCTGACACTACCTGACCCTCCCTTCATGCTTAGGAAATTGCAGTAACTATCTCTATTTTACAGAAAAGCTTGAAAGGAGACGAGCAGAAGTGATACCCCAATTTTCATCCGGGGCCGGTAATTTAGGTGTCTTGTTAGTTGTACACCCAACACTTCAGCCTGAATTTCACTGCTGTTAAATAATCAACTCTAACAGCATCCGTGTGCACTTTATTCTTCTTGGAACAAGGCATGGCTAACAGGATCCAAAAGGATGTGCACACAATAGCAATTTTAACTCATCTAAAACCTGACGCTTCAATCTTCAACAATAAAGAAGGATCTTAAGGATTTTTCCAGATCTTCTGCAAGAATTTCAATGTGCTTGCACCCCTTTTTTGTTTGTTTGCTTGTTATCTATCCTTCCTTTATATTTTGCCTTTATCTGTGGGATGTTGCTGCAGTATCCAACCTTCTGCCATGTCCCAGCTAGCAGAGGTCTTGTTCCTCAGTATCGTTTGTTTTGCATTATTGGAACCTGTGGTTCAGTTTATAACCCGTCATATTTTCCCCTACTGTCTCCAGAGGAATAGTGCTTCTTATTAATTTTATTAGTGGGTTTATTTCAGTTCAAAACGAGTCGTGGGTTTCTAAGTGACAGAAAATAGTTCTTTTCTTAGAGTATAACAATGTAGTTCAGAGATGTATTATTCAGAGTAAATGAGAAGATTTTAAAGGAAGAAAAAACAAAAGTCAAGCTTGATTAAAAACAGAACTAAAGGAAGGGGAAAAAACAAACAAACAAAAACAAAACAAATGAACCAGAAAAAGAGATTCAGAGTAACTCCAACAAAGAATTTGCAAAGCTTTCTTCCCTGGGTTACTGCTGTAGCCTGTCATGCTCACAGCAAAACGGTCCAGTGATAAAACATTCTTTGTGCTAGGAGCTAGTGTACAAAGCGTAGAAATTTCCAGATAGAAGGGAGAGGAAGGATTCAGAATTTAAGGAACTAAGGGAAGGGAAGGATCCACAAATGCCATGGTGGTCTCTAGATCCAAGGGTTCTTTCACCAAACCGCATTTTTCATCATCACATCCTTTGTCTTGAGTAAGGCAATTCATTTCCATTTCTTCTCCTTGTCTTGCAAATATCTGCTGCAAATGGCCATCTAATGAACAATACTTGAATTGTTCTTGTTCTCCTGAGACAGGCAGTATTCGTTCTACACAGAGGACCATGTCCCCCATGAAATGTTTGCTCATTCTATTGCAGCTTCCTACCTTTACAGCTGAGCTCCTTTCTCATCTTTGAATTGCATGCCTTGCCTCTTGATACCAGAAGTGATGTGACTACTGTATTTTGCTTAAATTCAATGATCTTCTTTTCCAGCCCATCTCTTTTTAAAGCATTCATCAAGCAAATTATGGAGTCTCAAGAGCAACCAAGTCTTCCTGTTCAGCCATTTTCTTCAGTTTAGTTAAAGTTGTTAAGATAGAAAGCAGAACTCATTTATAGAGAACTGAATGTAACTTTTGTCTCTGCCTTGGCTCCAGAGAGCTCTTAATACAGAGCAATTTCCTCCCATCAAAAGCTTTCTCCAAGGTGGTGCTCGCTTTACTCAGGGTGAGTTTATGCACATTCATCTTCCTCAATACCTCATTAATCACACAGGGGAGGTCTGTTGTGGAGGATCCTGACTTAAATTCTGCCTATTCTCATTTGGTTTAAAATGGGAGTTAATGGCTTAATACCATTGTAGAAAAAAAACCCTCTATGGAGCAGGGAGCAATATGGGGAGGCTGTAAGGGCTGGAAGTTCAGCTCAGCTCACAGTTGTTGTCTCTACTGACTCATTTAAACTGGGGGTTTCCATTTAGGGTTTTCTCAGGGTTAGGAAGTTCTGCATTCTGATATCCTTTATCGTCTCTTATGGAATATACTTACTTTCTGTGCTTTACATTTACAGTAATTTTCTAAATGAAAGATTGCATTGCTTTGTTCATGGTTATACTAGTTGTTGACAGCTACATGTATTTAACTTCATTTTCATGAGTTATTCACAAAGGTAGAATTAACTATAATTGTTTTCTGCACAGTTCTCATAAGTATGCATACACAGTTTGTAGGAACTATTAATGCTATTTATGAATTTTTCTAAATGGCAAAGGTCAAACCACTGCAGAAAATTAGAACTAAGCAAGTAATCCCTTTTCCTAAGAGCTCTAATTTAGACTTTAGAATAAGCATCCAGTCTGACAATTACAATTCAAATAAAGACTTGTACTAAAAGTATTTTGCATTTCCATGTGCCTGTATGTTCCTAGTGTGCACATCTAACATGTATAAGGTAGTAACATTTTTATCCTTTACCTAAAGGCAGTTTCTTTTAATGTCCTGGTAGCACAGAGTAGATCTAGACAGGTAGATCAGATTTAGCATAAGTATAGTTGGAATATAAGATTGAATCTATCTATCTATCTATCTATCTATCTATCTATCTATCTATCTATCTATCTATCTATCTATCATCTGCTAGTTCATCATTTAAGACTCCTCAACAGATCATTGGTGAGTTCAATACAGAACAGTAGATCTTGAAAAGGTAGAAGGAGTCATTCAGAAGCAGAAACAAAATTGTTTGTCATGGTTTAAGAAAGGTTTGGAAAGCATTTAAAATAAAAACAAAAGTTGCTGTAACTCCACAGCTAGCATGAACATGGCCCTTGCTTCACCTTACCCCACTACCAATAAAAAGCAAATAATGTCAGTCTTCAGCATTTAAATAATACTTTGAACCAGGCCTGAAATTAGGAGTATTCTGACTTAATAATGAGAACTTCTCCTCATTTCTCTTGAATTTAAATTTTAAGAATTCAGAATGCCAACTTCATTCACACAGGGTAGTGTGCAGAAATTTTACCTGTGAACTTCACGTTAAATTTAATTGTAAGCCATCAGAATTAGTCCAATTACTTCACTTGAAAAGAGGACTGAAATAAGGATGTCTGCATGACCCTACTAGTGTTGCGCACTAACTAGTTAAACTGTTGGGAATTGAATTAATAGACTCCAGGCTACTTCCTCCCATGGCAACAATCAGCCTTAAAGATCTTTTTAACCTTGCATTAGAGGTACAGGAAAAGGAAAAATAGTTAAAGAATTGAAGATGTTAGGTATTAAGTAGGGCTTTCATTTTTAACAATATCCCCTAATCCTTTTCCTTTTAGCTATTGAGAGAGCTTTTTCTGAGGAAAACCCAGGTTTAGAGAATTTTTTGTGGTGAAAAAAAAAGCCACCAAACATATTTGGGAGAAAAGAGCAGTTAGTAGAGATAATGGAGCTGATGTTACTCTGCTGTTATTGTTCCTGTTGAAATCTAATTCTAATTCCTAGGGTGGGGAAGATAAAAGCCCCAGATGCTCACAATAAAAGCAAGAAGAGATTAGGAAAGAAAAGATGCAGCCTTTGACTTTTGTGGGACACATTTTTCCTGGCAGTCATACTAGTAGAGAGACAGAGATAGCCTGTGATCTGATCAGCTTCTCCAACACTGCTGTGGTGATCCTGGAGGCATTGCTTTTAGCTTCATTTCCAGTAGAAAACACAGCAGTGCTGCAAAAGAGGTAGTGAAGTCTTATGTGGCTTACCCTTTTTTTTTTTTTTTTTTCTCCCCCTTCTTTCCCCCCTCGACCCCCCCCCCCCCCCCCGCACCTTTTGCAAATAGAAAAGGAGAATCAAAACTACAGGTAAATATCTGTGAGCTGTAAAGCTTAATGAAACCTTGTTTTCTATGGATGTGTGTCCAGTGACTGACTGAATTTTCTGCCCAGGAAGGTCCCAGTGAAAACTCCTTCATATTTAACACCATATTTTCCAATTACTACCTTATACCTGGCAGCAGTAGATTATAACACAGCCCTTCACCCTGTGACGGGCATTTACAGGGAACAGGAGTGAGTTTCTGTTTCCTTTTCTTCCAGATGCCTATCCTCACAAGTCTTGAGGATTCAGTTCTCTTTGAACTTTCCACTGTTCTGTCAGATTTGATGAAGACAGACCTACAGGCTTAGAAGTTGTGGTGAGGTGAAAGGAATGAAGAAGACAACAGATCACATGAGCCTTGTTTCCATAGTAAATGAGCCTAAGAAGGTGGAGGAGTAAAGAGGAGCCATATGGCAAGCAGTAATAGCAGGAACCAGAGCTCTCCTTCTGAGGTTGGCTTCAGGTTTTAGTCATATATTGGAGACAGAGACATAATTTCTCTGAATCAGCCAAGATCACAGGATGACATAAAGTTGCAAGAGTCATCCAGAAAATAATAAGATTTGCTATTCTGGTAAACACAGTTCTTCCTATTCTCATCTTTCTATCTAATGTGACCATACTTTTCACCTTTAATTTAATTTTAAATTATTTTATTTATAAGATCCAAAAAAACCTGATGGCTTAGATCACTTTTTCAGAACCATTTTTTTTTCTGATTTTGCTGTTTAACACCTAGGTATTAACAAATACTTGTCTTTTCATCCTCTTGTATTTAAGAGTAAATAGCATTTATTATTATTAAAGCATAGACCTCTGCATAACATATTTTAAAGAATTGTGACCAAATATAAAGAATTCAGGGTGTTAAGGGACTGGCAAGGGTATATATGTCTGCAGTTCTAGTAGAAGAAACCTAATAATGCTATGACACTACATAGATGGGCTTTACTACTTGCTGTTTACTGCTAATAGTCTGTTTTATAATGTGTTCTTAATTATATTCATTAAAAAGAGCTCAGAAAAATCTTGTTTACAGCAGCAATGCACTTATTGCCAAAAAAGCAAAGTGTTTTCTACACAATCTCAGGTGGAAATAAATTTTAGATACAACTAAATGCTTATCATCATATAGTGGAAGCAGCTGGAGAGAGATATGTGCAGTAAAAAAATAGGAATTTTCAGTCCTGTTAATAGAGAAGAAAATAGGTGATTGTACACCCTTGCACACTCTGTGGTTAGAGAAGGGCTGCTTTAGGCACAACTTCCTGTCAATGTGACATCAGTAATTTGATGGGCCCATGGGGTCCATCCAGCAATAGCAGGAACCCCTGCTCGGGCCTCAGCCATCCAGTGCCTTCTGCAGCCCCCACCATGTTCCCTGGATCTGGCAGTTGTCATCATCTCTGTATTTTCCGACTTATTCTCTACATCCGGCTCCAGCATTAGGTTAGACTGTGAAGCATGTGGAAGTAGTCCTTGGGTGGAAGAGTTAAGCTGTAAACTATGTTTTCCCCACATGCTTGGAAGATGAACAGCTAGAGATGTGCATTTCTTGATAGGACAAACAACATCTTCAGTGGTGATGAGAAAACCAATGCAGGTCCTTCAAAGAAGGTGCACGTGATGTTTGTGCCAGGAATCGTGCCACCAAATCTAGATGCTTCATTGAATACAACTTGATTGACTCTGCCTGCCTTGTTATCTCATGATTTGAATGATTCATTGTCAGAGTAAAGATAAAAGAAACCAGAGCACAAATGTACCTTTATCTGCAAGCTCTGCTTTGGGGGATTATGGCTGCAGAGAGACCCAGCTCCACTTCTGGCTGTACACGGCGAGTGAGGATGTGGCTATCCACAGAATCACACAGACTCATTCAGGTTGGAAAAGACCCTTGGGATCATCGTGTCCAATCATTAACCCTACTTGCAAGTTCACCCCTAGACCATATCTCCCAACACCACAGCCAAGCGATGTTGGGAGGTGCTGGAAATTGAAGCCACTTGTAAACCTTGTGCTGTGTTGAATCAAAGTTAACCTTGTCCTCTTCTGCTGTATTCAAATTGTGGGCTGCAGGGCAGTGAGAGGGAGGCAGAGACTGTCTTTTTCCACATGGCAAAGAGTGAATTAACACAGCAGGGAAAATTTTCTTGCTTTTAAGTAACTGTAAAACATAATGGCATCTATCTGCCTGTTTTCTTGAGGGATTTGTACCGAACAAGGGAAAGAGATGCTAACAGGATCCCAGGGCTGAGGAGAGATTTTAGAGGAAGGATCAGAAGAATTAAATATATGGCATGTAGTGAAAGAAGATGATAATGAGTGGGTATATCTGCCTGGCCTGGCACTGTGCCACTCAGTGCTAGCCACTTCAATGTATTTGTTAAGGGACTAGAAGCACAATAGCTGAGTTACCATGATTCTCCATCCAGAAAAAATATCCTCTATTTTTGTTTCTTAAAAATGTCAGTTAGCGTAAGGAAACCCTTCCTTCCTTTCCATCCTATGGTCTTATTTCTTCTCATAGTTACACTTTTGGGATGATCCAATAGTCATACAAATCAGTGGAAACCCTTCCTTTGACCAAGATGATCAACTCAACTGTTTGAGGCGGAAGGGATATGGTAGAGCTCTGTGTATTTTAGAGGCTGTGAATATTAAGGTAAGAGGAGGGTGTCGTTTCATATAGTACAAAGAAGTCTCTCTAAGTTATACTAAAATTGGATTTTTTCTATGAGTCATGAGAGTGTCAGATGGCTCAGATAATAATAATATCTCATAAAATAATGTATTGTAAAAAGGTTGTTTATTTGCAGTACATCTAGCCATAAAGATGATAATTTTCTGTTAAAGTCCTACAATTTGCCTTTGAGCAAGAAATAAAGGGTCTGGTACTTTTTATTTTGTACTTGTAATTTGGGTTCCTCTGTTTATTGGATTTTTGAAGTCATTAACTGAAAGACAGAGGGTCAGACATTGACTAGCACAAGAATAGTCCATTTCAGGTGAAAAAAATTGTCAGTCTTAGAAGGTTGCTTTTAAAAATGCAATTGAATGATGGCAGTGTGTCTGAAGGAAGACAGAATAAGCATCATGACTCTTCATGGTAAGACCAGGCAGGATAAGGCAGCAGACGCCACATTGGATTGACTTTGCTCAATGGCATGGACTAGATATCTAATGGGGCTCTTACTGAGGATGAGAACAACTTGTAGCAGAAAACTCTGTTGCAGAAAATTGCAGGCTAGGAACATCTGTCTGACTCAGTGTTTTATAAGATAAAATTAATCCCCAGCCCTTAGTAATGGGGTGACATTAACTTTAAACAACCTAGCCTATAGGTCAGAATGTGTCTCAAACCTGGGGTTGAAAGCACATATTTGGGTAGAAGGAGACAATTATTTTCAGGAACTAACTATTAAATACCCCTAGGAAGGGGGATGCCTTAACAAAACTTTAACTATTATAAGTGTGCAATTTCAGCTTCTTGATAATTGCTGCTGAAACTCTTATTTTCATTATGAGTGACAAACTGGTTCCAAATTTGTATATTCAGCAGCTTGTCTTGTACATCTTCTATCACATGGCATCAGTTTGGTGGCCTGCATTTAGTGGCACAGCAAATAGGCACTCACATTTTATTTACTCTCTGGATCAGGACATATATAATTGTGAAAAGATAATAAAATCCCTTTCCTTTTTTTTTTTTTCCCTTGCTAAATGAGTTTAGAACTCAGACCCTTCAGATCACTGAGTAAGGAAGATTAAGTAGTAAAGCAGAGAAGATACTTGTTGCCAAATAGATTAGGAATCTGAGAACTCTATATAGGCTATAAATCCCAAATCAGATTTGATAAATCAAGTGATATTAGAAGAGGAGACCTTCAGGGCTCTGTAGACCTAAATATTACACAGAACTATTACTTTCATATCCATATAAAATGCAACTCTATGCTATATATTAAATGGCAATGGATCACTCTCCCTATGCTCGTTACATTTTTGAAAGACATTAGATCAGTAACTTAATAAAGCAAACAAACAAAAACAGTCTAAATTTCTATTCAATAGGAACTGCATGAAGAATTATTTTTAGCTATTCATTTATTTATATTTACTTCTGTGTAGCAAAATTTGCTTCCCCTCCATGTGTGCAATACACTCACAGCTGGATGTACCAGAATAATGCAGGAGCATGGTTAAGATCTCTGAGATTTGCATGTACTTTTCTATATTTTATTGAAATAATTCCAGCTAGAAATGAAAGCAGGTATAAGAGGATGGTCACCACCTGTAACATGTTTGGACAGCATAGTCCAGTAATCTGCATTGGGCCTTTAATCCTTTCTGCTCTGTGAACAGAGGCCAGTTCTATGTGGAACTGCAGGGAAAATTTTGCTGGTACTCCTTTTGCTTGTGGAAACTTGTTTCAGGTTCATATCAGTTCATGCAGCAGCATAGATGATCTGTAAGGAAACACTGCCTGTGTGATGTGTTATACTAAAATTACTTGGTTAAGATGCAAAGATGTGGCTTCAAAATACAGTGTTTACAATGCACAAAGTTAAGAGTTTAGAATGCTCTGGTAAGACTTCAGAGCAGAAGGGAATGCATGTTTTTTCTTAGTTTTTTTTTTGTGTATGTCTAGTACTTCATAGAAATAAAATAGGTGGCATAAGTCTGCCATACTTTTTGTCAGCCTGTCACCTACACCACTGTGCAGTGCTGAAAGCAGAGCAGCTTCAATGGATGCAGATTGCAGATGGCTTCAGTCTGATCTCTGGGAAACAAAATCTTCCTTGGTAAGAGCACAGTTCTAAGGACAACACATTCATGGCTTTACAGATCTCCTGCTTCCAATTCCTCTGTGCCCTAATTCCCAGCAATCTCCTGAAGAGTCATTCAGCTGTTTGGTTAGAGAGCAACCAGAATGGTGCTGGGGATTGCACATGCTGGTGCATGGGAGAGTTGGGGTAAGCCAGACAGCAGCCACACAACTGAGACTTGCTATGTGTACCCCCTCCAGGGAAGGACTTCCACAGGGCTGAGGTTTTTTCCAGCCTCCATGCCTTTTTCAAGTTTCCCAGAAAATCTGAAGTCAAATGCAAAAGTTACTTAGAGCAAATGTAATGAACTGGATAATTGTGATGATATTAAGGACTTTTAAAGTTTGTAATGTAGCTACTCTGAACAGTCCTCTGCAGGTGTCTGTAGTTCTTGGTAGATAATTTTATCTTCTAAATGTAGATGCTCTAAATTTCAACTTGGATACCTGTAGTGCACCGAAGGAGAGGCTACTAACACCATGCAAATTGCCTATGTCTTCAGAGCTAGTTCAGTTTTTACTTTAACTGGGGTCTGACAGCTTCAGTCTTGTTACCTCCAGTACAGATTTCAAAATAACAGTACTGATAAACCAAGGATTATTTAATATATTTTCTTTTTTTTTTTTTTTTTTATTCTCTCAGCATCCCATGAAGTACAAAAGTGGCTGCTAAGGAATCTGTTCAAAGAAACAAGGTAAAATAACTTTTGTCATCTTAGTCTATAACCTACCTTAAAAGCCAGGGTTGAATTCCATAGACAGAATATTTCTCCCTGGCAATTATGATAATTTTCCATTATTATCACAATGAAGATCTATTTGATTGAAGATATTCCCTTTAGTAACTTTTTTTTTTTTTTTTTCCTGCCATTTGCCAGTACATATGCATTGCCAGCATCTAGTTTTGTGTGTCCTGGTAGTGAAATGACAAGCAGAGATTAGTCAGGTGCAGTGTGCCATTGTGTGTAAGTGCAATTACTGAGTAATGTGAATTACTCAGTCTTGAAAATGAACCCCCTGAAAAACACTTAATCCAAGAAAATGTTTGTGTAGCACCCAATACAATCAAGCAATAGGAATGAAAGGACTTGTCAAAGGAATCCAATTAGGCTTCTGGGGAAGGGAATCCTGCCCAATCAGACACACCCTTGACTCTGAAAATCAGCCCCTAGACATGTACAAATGTGTGCATATGATGAGCCTATTTAAAGGAAACTAATTAGAAGTATAGACAATCCACCTTTCTTCAAATGAAATAATTGTCGTCTCTGATCCATAAATCTGTTTATATATATTTATATGCTATTGCTTAGTGAATACCCGATTAGGGAATACAGCTGCCAAGTGAAAAAATTTGTTGTTAATCAAGTGGTACTAAAAAGACTGATCGTCAGACCTATTAGAATATATTATTTACGCAGACAAATCTGTGCACTTACCTGTTAGCGCATCGTGGTAATGCAAATCAAATTGTTCTTTAGAGCTAAACATAGAGCTTTGCTAGAATAAAAAAAGACGTTGCATGGAGGCAGATAAGATGAATTCCTATATTTTTACTGAGGGTGTGAGAGCCCTTGGCATTATGTCTTTTATTGAAAGTAAATTTCACCCTAATTGAATATTAAAGACTGAGGAATGCTTAAGTCTGTGCACTGAAGATTTTACTGTGGTATGTAATTGCCTCTCTCTTTTGTTAGTGTATCTAATTCAGCAGTATAAATTACCAGCTTATTTTTTTTCTTATTGTGTGATGTACTAATACTATTATTTTGTACTAGCAAGAATTATCAACTGGCATTTATGTTTATAGATCCTTTCATCCAGGGAAAATCGAATAACAACATTGGTCTAAATATTACATTAAAGAGCTTAAAAAATAGCCTGAGGTAACTGTGCAATGGCCACAGTGTTTACAGGGATCCATCAGAACACAACAGTGACTTTCAAAGGATTTGAAATGCTGGGACATTTCTGAATTTGGGTTTGAATGCTGTTTGCAGGATTGGATTGCATTCTGAATCATGCAGAGTACATTTGTGCTTCAGATATTAATGAAGAGCAGATACAGGGCTCCTAAGGCAGTCCGTGATGTGAACTGCCCACCCTCCTCCCACTGGCACTGATCCCGCCAGCGTAAGCAGGTACAGCTTGGGTTTATGAATCTTCCTGGTGAAGAACCAGCACATGATTTTATTTCACTCCTTTGCCAAATCTGTGCAAGGTTTTGATGAGAAATGATCTGCCCTCATTTGCCCTCAGCCAAAGTGTTCAAGGAAGCTTTATATTCAGTACAACCCTTTTCACCTTAATCATATACAGCACATGCAAAACTCCTGGTTACCTGGCATAAAAGATGAAATCAGGCAGATAACCCATTTTTTTTCACCTCCAGCTCACTTCACTGCTCAGCCCCAGGTGTGGATGGCAAAAAAAGGTATTTCCCTGGGTTGTTTAACTTCCTCTGGCTGAGGAGGACTTGTTGGGAAAGTGGAAAAGGCTTGGAGAAAAGCAGGAGTTGGCTGGGCTATAGTTTCTCCCCCACACTCTAAGCCATTGCCAAGGGAGCTGGGATGGTGCAGGGGTGAGTCGAGATGACAGTATATCCAGGGAAAGGTTGTAGTCCTTTGCTTATCTCCAAGATCAAGGTGAAGAAAAGAATTGCAACTGCCCCTTCTTTGCTGCTCTGTTCCTGCCACAGAAGAGTAGTTTCCTATTTTATCTGTTGTCCAGAATTGAATGTGAAAATCTAATCTAGTGCCTTATTAATTGCATTTATCATGTACTTCAACCATCTAATGTGAAGCTTACCCATTAATTTGTCTCTGATGGCTTGCTCTTAAGAAACCTTTGGAGCTGCTTCAGAAAATGTTTTTCAAGCCAGACATTGTGGTAATTTTCTCCCTAAATCCCAGTTAAATCCCTTCAGTCTATTCCATTCATTGCCCACAGAATTGCAGTGGAAAGTGCAGGTCAATCTGCTTTTTTGAGCTATGAATATTCCTTTCACCACCAATTAACCAGTGGTCAATCAACAGCTGTCATCACTTCAGAGTTTAAGACAAACAATCCAACGGAGAAATTTTAAGAATTGGCATGTCTTTGTCTTCCGTTGACAGTCTGTATGCAGATGTGCACAGATGTGGATGTGTGCTGGTCCTGATAGTTTCCAAGCCTTGGTGGGGATCTGTTGTTCTACTCGCAGGCAAATTCTATAATTAAGCAGCTTTCCAGTATGATTGTTGGGTAGGTGAAGGCTTAGACATTTTCTCTTTTCTTAATGTAAGGTATAGAATTCTTTCCCATAGTATGTGTGCAGACAGTCTTGATGGACTTTATTCCAAATTTTGTACAGAAGCTTTTTTTCATTGTGAGAAGTTTCATCTGAGATTCATTTTGCATTTATCAGCATTTCTTGGGTTTGCAGTGAATAACTGAAATGTTGCTGAGAATGAGAAATACTAGTTTTGACAGAGTCCCAGAATTTTTACAAACACTGGAGTTCATCCTCTTGTCTCAGTTGTGTTGTGTCAAAAGGTCAGGTTTAAATTTTTATTTTTTTTTTCATTTTTGAAGTTGACAAAATAAAACTGAGCAGCACTATTTTGAGAATACAGAGGCTCAGTGGTGAGAAATTTGGAAATCTATATTCAGAAGCTTCAAATGTGTATAACCTTGGAAAAAAAAAAAAAAAAGGCTTTTCCTGAAAGCAGTGAGTGACAGTAGGAACAGAGTGAGAATATATTTCTTTATTTTCTTTCTTGGAGGTTGCACATCAAGAGGGAGAAATTGGCAAAAAATTACTTCTAAAATTCAGCAGACAGAAAAGATAAGCTGTGATTATAAGCAGACTGTCTGAGGAATCAGGTTGTGCATATGCTTAGGTTACACATGGGTCTGTGATCTCACATCACTCCCATCCATCTCCCTTCCTGTTTGTTCTGTTCCTTTGTGTCATCTGAAGCTAAATGGCAAGAAAGCTGTGAAAAGACCTGTCTGCTGCCTCAAGCATCATCTCATGCAAAGGCTTTCAATACCAGCTGGAGTTTCTGAATACTGTTGTAATATAAGTTCAACCCTCCGCTTCTATGTACCAGAGTCAATATGCATATAGATTAGTGTTCTGGTTTTTCACTGGAGCACACACAATGTGAGTGGTTTAATACTTTCGGTTCAATTTTCAGTTTCATTTAGGTGCAGGCAGTCCCCATCAATGGTCCCATTGTGCTGGATTCTTACAGCAACCAGTTTATGAGAGGGACATGGATTTCTAGTAGTTCATGCATGGCTGGGCTGGGCAGAGCAGGCACCTTGTTTCATTTTGCTGACGTCCTCATACCCATCAATCCCACCTTAAGGCCACACTGTGTTTTCTCTTGCTGTCTCCCCTGAAGAAGAATGATGTCCAGAAAGGCCTATGAAACTGCATCAGTAGCAAGTTTCAGAAAATGATTGAATCCACAGTGATGATAATCATAGCCTTAGCAAACTGATGGACATTAAAGCACCATCTGAACAGTTCTGTGTGCTTTGCCTTGATGTTCCACATTTAAAATTAATTTCTCTAGACCTGAAGGCTGTTTGGAAACAGCTGATGGTGCCCATAATGAGGATTCCAATCTTCAAGTCTCCAAACTGAAATTAGACATATGTCCTGACATGTTGACATTAATTTGAGCTGTTACAGCTGTAATGGGTTTATTTTGCTAGCATTTTTAATAGAATTTCAGGGGAGATAGGCTTGCTCCATGAGTCAAGTTGGGAAAAGGCTGTAAGCAGCTATTATTTCAAAGGTTAATTTGAAACTGCTTTTCTCAACAGAACTTTCCTGAATTGCAAGGTCACTTGAAAATGTGGTATTGTAACAGCTGATACTATGGCTAGAAAAGTAGGCTGAATGTTGCAGTGGGAATACATCAGCCTTTCATTTCCAGTTATCAGTATTCAACTCCAGCTTGACTCCAAGTAAAATGCAATAATAAATAAAAGCAATAAAGTAAAAGTAATAGATTTGTTCTATTCCCCACATACAATGTAAATGTATAGGCCAAAAGCGCAGGTCTAGTGCTGTTTTCCATGGAAAAGACTTTTACATATAGATCAGAATAAACTGACTAAGCACATTAACCCCTCACAGGGTGGGTTCAGAGCCTAATTTATGTGAATTTTTTCTTTTAGTTTTTTGTTTGTTTGTTTGTTTGTTTTTAACTCACTAAGTAACAGTCCATGGTGAAGCTCACATCCTTCTGGAAACATGGCTGGCAAGTGTTGGTTGGGTGCTGCAAGGGACATGGAGGCAGGACAGTGGTGGGCAGCCCCACAGGGATGGGCATCCTGCAGGCACCTCAGCAACATGGCTCTGGCACAAACCCCTTTGGCTTCCATGGGCCAGTGTCTTCAAGGCAATGGCTGTTTATAGCAAAACTTCAAATAGGAAGCAAAATCAGTCAGGTGTGAGTGTGGGTGAGTTAAAATTCTGTGTTTGAATCAAGGTGAATTTGTGGCATTTTCTGGATGGTTATGCTCTGGCACTGGCAGAAAATTGGTCACTTAAAACATAGTGGATTAGTAATTTGACATGTATTATCAGAGGACTGAAAAAAAACACCCACCAGGGAAAGAGATCTCTTGTCCTCACAGTTTCCTTTGAGTACAATCCAACTGCTTCCACCAAAAAGCCCCCACCCACAGCAGGACCTACTGACACTGATGGAGAGCCAGTCTGCTGCCCCACACCCCCACAGTAACTCCCAACATGAGCCAAAATTAAACAAAATATATTAATCTGGTTTATTACACATAATTTAAATCCCACAGTCTTTCTAGGGAGATTCTGTGGAGTAGATGACCATCAGCATTAGAAATATCTCCATTTGGGATAATGGGATGTAGCAACAAGCTCTTGGTTTTGAAGATAAAATGCCACTGATGGCAGATTTTTTAACTTGGTGAAATTCAGTAGATATTTGATACTTTCATTTCCTTCTGCTGATTTTATGCAATGGAACAGGAGGCAGTTTGCAGAGATTAAACAAGATTCTATCCACAAATTAAAATCAGTAACTTATTTATAGAGCTGTCGATGGCCCTACCACAAAACAGATCTGCCAAGTGGCTGCACAAGTCCTGAATCAAATGCTGTGCATCTCCAGCTCCTCTATGCTGTTTTCTGCTTGTGATCACAGACACAACACAATATATAGTTGTATCACTTAATAATTGGAGTACCTGTATAAATACGGTTCCTGAACCAAGCAGTGGTGATTATTGTTTTCAGATCTATATGCTAGCTGGTTGTTTCCCACATACTTCATTGTAAACTTAACATTGCTCATTAGGAATTTTTTCAGAGATCCATTTCTTTTCATGAAAGGGGGCTGGCCAGATGCTGCTCTGTTTTAACCTCCTGTAGATGCTCAAAATAGCAAATCACACAGCACAATTGGGAGTAGGACAGAAAATCAAAGCCCTTTTTTTTTTTTTCATATTCCTTTCAACAAACTCCTTCTTACAATGGCAGTGTTGGTATATCAAGGACACATAGCAGTGTAAGTTCAGTGTAAGTGTAGTTCTGTGCGGTACCATTATGTTTCTCTGGGAGCTAAAAGGCTTCCGAGATGGTATGTCAGCAGTGAGATCATTAGCTGGATAGGAGCCCTGGCAGCAGCTTCTCTCAGTGGAAGAACACCTGAAATTACTCTATCCTTCCAGTAGCTGCCTTTTCTCTCCTCCTTGGGTGCAAGACACTCTGAGGATTGTTAAATCCTAAATATCTTTTTACATCTGGCACTCAGCATTGAGAATGGATATTTTAAAATACATCATGAATGTGACTAAGTTGCCCACAGCAAGTGATAGATTCTATGAAGTGATTGGAAGTAAAGGAAGTCCTCTCCATTTATCTCTGTGTGGGAAGCTTTTGGTGTTAGGATATAGCTAGCCAGGGCGCACTGCAGGCAAGGACATCAGGGCTGATGCTTCATTATTTCAGATCACACTCAGGTGGCTTGACTCTGAGTTAAGTCCTTACCTTAATTTGTTTGTACATCCTTGTGGTCACCATTCCTTTTCCTTGAGTTTTTTTTTGGCTCAGAGTGACCTTTATTGAGTCACTAGCAACCCTTGGAGTCATCTCCTCAAGTCTCAGTGCATGACAGTTTCACACAGAGCTCCAGGATCTGGATACAAGTGATTACTTGATAATTGTTTTATCTCTCAGAGTTGTGAAATGAACATCTTGAAAAGGTGAGCTGTGATCTCAGAGAAGTTGTTTAAAATAAGAATCATATATTTAGGTGATGCTTTTGGTGGGCTTGATGAGATTTTTATACCTGGGATTGCATGAAGCAAGTATTGCTTAAAGACTGTCTATTCAGGAATTTGGCCTGAAGTACCAGTAGCTACTTGAGCGAACGGATTTTGGTAGTGGTGGGATATAAAAGGCTCAGATTTTAGACTCTTTCTACCTCTTTCAGGCTGGTACCACTGTATCCAATACTTTGTGTGTGCTACATCTGACACATATGTATTCAGGTTCTTGTGCATCAGGGTTTTGTCTTTTATTCTCTTTGCTCGTGAATATACACGATCTTTAGGTTTACATATATGCTATGAGATTGGTAAAACACAGTAACTTCCCCATCCTGTTTTCTTCACAGTCTTTTCAGAGCTCTACAGCTCTCTGTAGTTCCCTTTTCTTCCCTCTGTGTCAGTGCCCTGGGCAGCCTCAGCACCTGCTTTGATAGTAGCAGCTCGCAGGGAGAATTGTCCCTTCTCCTGCTGAGAAAATCTAGTGAACAGGAAGAGGAGGAGAAATAAAAATACATGCAACACAAATTGTCATTTTTCAAAATGACTTTTTACCAGGGCACTGCTCTGAATACATAGTGACACTGTACAGATGATTCTTGGCCCATTAAATAACAGTTTTCCTTATATTTATTGCTCTTGAATTGTGCCTGACAGTTTTATTGCAGCAGACTGGCACATTATGAAAAGAAAAGTAAATAGGTCTGTGGAATATGGCTGCAGTATTCCTGTTTAAGTGAAAACCAACTCTTCAGTTTTACCACATGTTTGAAATGAGAAGACAGTTCTCCCTCAGTGTTTTATGGCAGCTCCCCCTCCTGCCTCCCCCTTCTACCTTAAACAGTCTGGATTTGTTTTGCTTGTATAATTAGGCATTAGCAGCTGATCAGATTTGAATCAATGGCATTATATCATCGCAAAAGCTGCCTCAGCTGATGGACAAGAGAAGCAACAGTCTGTTATTTGCAAAAGCTATAAAATGGCCTGCTTGTGCCATGCACATGGAAAAGTACATTAGCTTCAGCTTTTTTATAATTCTTTGAGAGTAGCTATACTGCTGAGGCGCTTGAACTCTATTATTATGTCAAGCTTCTGCTATTTTCTATTATCCTTGGGACGAAAGCAAAAGAAATTCTGTATATGAAAGAGAATCTACTCTCTGTAAATAATTGTGGCCATAGCCCTCAGTGCATCACTGAACCTATGCAAATTAAAAGAACCATTATCAAAGTTAGGACAGTATTTATTTAGGCTAACCCACCTCTTTGCTAAGTAATTGTCATGATGGTGCACAGCATCAGTGCTGAAAATGTGTTTTGTCAACATATTTCCTTCCTCACAAATCCTGCAAGAAAATATAGAATTATCTTCTATCAGCCAAGATCTGGATTTAATGACTTGCCCTCTTTCCTCCCGGGCTTACCTCCAAGAAGTAACTTTTTTTTTTTTGCCATGTGTATCTCCCTATTTTTGCCCTCAATTGCTCACTATTATCTCCTGCTCTGATTATATTCTGGAGAGCATTCCTTGGGGTGCTACTGAGTGCAATGGCACCCCAAGCAGAGTAGCTCCATAGGGTTGCTAACAAACCCAAGGAGGCAAGATTCCACAAAGCTGGACTTTTTCATTGATTTAGTGGAGATTTAGAGACTTAAATAGTTAGGTATAGAGCTGTGCTTACCAATTCAACCATATCCTTCTATCAGAATAGTTGAAATTGTCTGCAGGAATTCCTGCAGGATTAGAGCTGAATTACTTGCAAGACAAGACACATGGCTAAAGTATGAAGGGACCTGCTACTTGTTCACAATCAGATTAGTTTACCACCTGAATTCCTACTGATAGTTTGAAAAGTGTTTGTTTGGTTTTGTTTTTTTCTTCTTTTTGAAGTTGAAAAGCAAGATGGCTTTTACTTGGTGCTTAACCAATCAAACAGAGGTTTCAGTGTCCCCCCTGGTCTCTTCAGTCCCTGTACTGGCAAGTTGTTTTGTGAGCAGAGGAATGAAGGCAGCCTGGTCTCCCATCAGCTTTGGTGGTTCAGAAAGGCAGGCTCAGGCTCTCCTGAAGTGAATTTCCTGGTTCCTGTTAGGAATTGAACTCCAGATGCTTTCAACTCAGTGGAGCTGCTGGCAGGATGTGTTTCCTAAACCTGACTCTGTGTTTTAACGAATGCTTTAGGAACAAGTAACTCGGAAAATTCTCATGTTAGGATGAAATGGTCAAGGTCTCAAAAGTCTGGGTAAGGGAGAGAAGAGGACTCACTGTTGGACAAAAGGAGCTTGTTTGCTTAGCTTAAGAATCTCTGCTTAAAACAAGCTCTTCTCCCTTTCATTCTATTTGCTCTTCTATCTCTAATAGAGCTATAATAGTCTCCAGGGCTAAAATGAGTAGAAAGAATGAACTAAGTCTTCAAAAGAAAATTTCTGTAGCCACCATTGTGCCATGGGACAACATGACTCTCTGCCATCCCCACACCCCCGCTTCCATTGCTAATCAGGTCACTATTAAAAAGAAGTTTATTTCTCTTTCACAGGATACTTCTCCCAACACTGAATGCTCCAGTGTAATTGGGGTGGGCTCTGCTCAGAAAAGGTCTGCAGGGCTCAGAGTGCTCCAGTTGAGATTTACGTGCAGGAAGATTACATTTCATTGGGAGAGGCCATGCCTGGCCTGACTGGGGCTCTTGGTCTCATTTTCATAGATATCGGATTTATTGTGACATTATAGCGAGTATTCTCTTGTCTCAGAAGGGGGAGAACAAGACAAATAACAGCACTTGGCTAAACAGGCTCTTTCCATTCAGCTATATAAAAGATACCCTGCCATACTGGTAAATATGAGAGAGAAAATGGTGTCATCAGCCTATAATAAAGTATTCGAGCCTCAGATTGCCATCTGTCAATGATATTTTGGCTTATTTTCTTTCAGGAATGAAAGTGATCTTATTTTCTTTAATCTCATGAGAAATTACTCCAGTTGTTTACAGCATTGGATTTCCTTTAAAAAGATTGTGCTGCAGCCAAGGGGATTATTTGACCAAATAGAGTTCTTTGCCTTTGTTTTGCTGCATTAGCTTATTTTAAAGAAGTAAAGAAAACCTTAGCTAGTGCTTTGTGGAGGATGCTACATGTTTCATTACTTGCCATTTCTTCTTTACAAAAATACCATGATACACTATTACCAGCTACACACCCTTTAGAAGTTATGAAACCCGGACTACTCAGGACTGATTTTTTTTTTTTAAAGTCTGTTTTTACACAAATATTTTAATGCTTTTATTTGCTCCCTCTTTTGAGAGTCAGTTCATTGGATATGCCTTGTGTTTTGGATGCCATCAAGCTAGAAATGTTTTAAGTGAAAGCAGGACATTGCAATCACCTCAAAGAAGTGAGACTCCAATTAAAACACCCTAAAAACCAGAGCAGTTGGCATCGGTTACAGTCCTAGTTTTGATGCAGATGTACAGTAGCAGTAGAGAAAGAAAAAGTAGCTATGATGAAGGAAAATATCCCCATTTGCCTTCAGATGGTCAGGGATATATCACCAAGCAGTAAGTGGTATGCTAGTCAATAAAAGACACAGTGTGGGTATACTCCCTTTCATCATTTCTGAGACCTCCTTGAGGAATGTTTCTCACTCCAGATATATAACCTGCATTTAGTGAGCTGAGGCAGGATCAGGAATTCAAAATTTTAATTACACTCCAGGGACTCTGGTGAGATCAAATCCCATATCCTAATGGAAGGAGGCAGGGAATATACCTGGAGGCAGCTGCGTGCACCTACTGATGTGAAGATTTGAAAACTGGGAAACATTTCCCACCAGAATTACTCTTCCCTAAATATTGCAACGTCCATTACACTGATGTTGGAAAAAGTCTTAAGAGTCAGCTCCAAAAGCCATTACTGTTTTTGCTACCAGCTAATGAATTTTCCCTCTGCCCTTCTACGTTAGTTTTCTTTTAGCAAGAGATTTCTTTTTTTCATATTACTTTCAGCTATCTCTGCTTTTGGAACTTTGATACCTAGTTAGTACTATCTGTAAATACAATGCTGCAGACATTGCTCAAGGGCAGATTTTTGACCCTGAGCACTCCGACAGTTTCTTCCTTAGAAAACATATCTACAAAGAGCCCTTAAAAGATAGGGGCTGACACTGCAACCTGGTGCTTTTGAAAAGAGTAAATGTGAGAAGAGGGAAGTAGAATGTGATGGTGTCTGAGCTTATCCCTGTCACACACAGTTGTTTTGCCATTAAAATACTCTATTATGACAAAGCGTTGCCAACTCTTGCAGTTTTAATATGTTTCCATGTTGTATTTGGTCTTTTTGTTTACATTAAAGTCCTGCTTCTTGGAGTTAGGCCAAATTCAGGTTTTTTTTCCATCTCTAAAAGTAAGTTGCTACTTCATGATTAAGAGCAAAGGCTTGAAAATATGATTTAAATACATTTTAAAGATTCAGAAACGCAGAAGATAACACATATTTTTCTGAAAAATAATACCTCACGTTTTTGTGAGAGCTGTCTTGTGATTTAAATGTTAGTGGTTGTCAGCAGTGTTGTTATAATTTATGACTAAGTTTGATATTTTTTGTTGTTATTGTTGTTATCAGTCATACCTACATCTCTATACTGATATACATTCCAAAATAAATGTATATATGTCATGTGTTTGTACTGCAGGAACTGGTTTCTATGTATCTGTATAGATAGCAATACAGAGACAATGGTTGTCTAAAGAGGAGCAGTAGGCAAGGTGATGGTTTAAATTTGAAATTTTTAAATTGGCATCTCTGTGTATAAGTGTGTAAAAAGGGTGGGAAACATAGACTCAGAAAACCTCTTTCTCCTCCCCACATCAAGCTTATCTATGCCAGACTCACTCAGGAGGAATTATTGACCCTCTTCATACTAATTTAAAGGTTGCTTTACCTTGTTTGAAGATGGAGATGTTGCTTGTGCAGAACAGATGCCATCCCTGATGGTACTTCAAAGACTGATGAGCAGCTCTGGAAAAAGCAGATAAAGCTCCTCACTCCCAACACCTGTCTCCAGGACTGGTCTTCTTCCACTGTTTTTTAAATGAGTTAACCTTGTATGAGCAGGTTTTAATGCAGAATGAAGTGTCATCTGTCATAAAACATACATCTTTTTATCATCTGCTTGGATAGATGTGTAGCTCTGTGCCCATAGCTGGTCAGGGTGAAATACCTGCTGATGAGCAATCCAACAGCACAGGGGTGCCAGGCTAGTGGAGACCATGCTCTGGTCTCAGCGTGTACATGTCAGTGTGAATTATCTCTACCGTGGAGCTATGTCTCAACTTGTGAACTGGTAAATATGCTCACTATAGGTCTTGAACAGCCCTAACTCACTCAATCCACCACCAGCCATCTCAGAGAAAAAATGGTGCAGGGCTGGTTTGGGGAGCCCTACCTACTTGAGTTGTCCGGCTCCTCTTCGAGTGCAACCCTGGCAAAAGCACACACAAAAGAAAGCATTGGCAGAGGAGAAATAAGACGCACCATTTGCTTTCCTTTTCACAGCTTCTCCTGATTTCAGCCCCCCAAACCTTCTCCCTCCTTGTACAAAAAGCAAAGAATCACCCTGTATCATAGACAGTTGTATTTATTGAGGCTATCACAAAGTATGACATGTTAATGCACTCTGTTCTGTCTTCTGGAAGATCTGTCTGTGTAAGAACAGAAAGGCTTTAAGTGAGGGAAAAGCTTTGTAGACAGAAGTAATGTCTTCTATAATCTATTTATGTACCAATTAATACAGTTGTGGAAAAAAAGCCTGGTGAGTTATTAAGTAGAGGGGTTTTTAGGGTGAGGCATAGTTCCAGGGTGCAATGGGAAAAAACACTCTCATAGGGCCTCCATTATCATAGAATCATAAATTGGTTTTGGGTGGGAAGGGATATTTCAAGGTCATCTAGTCCAACCCCCTGCAGGGAGCAGGGACATCTACAACTAGAGCAGGTTGCTCAGAACCCTGGCCAACCTCACCTGGAATGGTTCCAGGAACAGGACATTGATCACCTCTCTGGGCAACCTGGGCCAGGGTGTTACCACCCTCAGCATAAAAATATCTTTCTTTGATCTAGTCTAAATCTCCCTTCTTTGACATTAAAACCATCATCCCTTGTCCTGTCAAAACAGCTGAAAAGTCCATCCCCAGCTTTCTGACAAGCCCCTTTAAGTACTAAAATGTAACGAAGATCCTTCTCTTTGTTGCAGCCCTTGAATAATTTCTGTGGCCTTCCAATGAATGCTTTTGATGTTTTCTGTCAATTATAAAAATCTGAGTTTAACCAAAGTTGTTTGATAAAAATTTGCAGCAGTCTCAGGGTGCTTGTCTTGTGTGGCCTACAGTTAATCTACTAACTGATCCCTGTTGGAGTGGAGAAGCTAAGAAATTCAGTTGTGGTTACAAAACCACGGGGCCATACAAAAGACAAAATCTGCTGATACACTTCCTAGATTTTCAGTAAGTTTCTCAAACCACTCTAAAACCCCCACATCAAGTCTGCTCGCTTGAATTGTTTATAGAATTCGTCAGTTCCAGTGAGTCTACTTGGCAGGTGCAACCCAGGAGCCAGCTGTGTGGGGCTAGTGGGGGCAGTTTGCAGAGTACAAAGAAGGGAAAGGAGGAAAAGTGGAGCCAAATACACCCAGGTGTGATCAGGGAGCCAGGTGTTTGTGATCTGAGAGAATAAATTCCTAGAGACCCAAAGGACCTGTGCTGTTCCTGAAGGCTCCTGAGATATGAAGCTGAAACCTTCAGAGGAAGGCTCATCTGGATGGATAAGGTAAAATGGAAAAATGTTTAAAACTTCCTAAACTTTGATTATTTTTTTTCTTTGGTGTTTTGTGCTTTTTTTTTTTGCTCTTGCAGAGAAATTAATTAGATGGAGACCCAAAGTTTGCCTCTTTTAGCTCAAAAGCTGGTTTAGTCTTTTGTAGTGGCCTGCAGTAAGGGAAGGGCCTAGGCAAGTTTGCCTCAAAGCTTTTTGATTCATGATCTTGTATGGCCTTTTCCTACCTTTGATGCAGACTTGGGGGCTAGTACCCAGTAGTATTTGTACTTATATGTATTCAATTTTAGCAAAAAGAAAGAATGCTGAAGGAAATTAAGTATAAATTGAACTTTTTCCAGGTCAGCTTGGTTAATTAAAGAGAAAACCTAGCCTGTAGCAAAGTCCAGCATGGTCTAAGGTATAGAGAACAAGTAAAGCTTAAAATATATTTTAAAATAGCATGCTTTTGATCATCAGAGTTTCCATTCTTAAAGTCAAAGCTCTCTGTATCCAACACCATTAACAAATCCTGTTAATTTCTGTGGCAGTTCAGTTGTTTGAAGCCTGCTGTGATAGGTGGTATATCCTTCTGCCTTGTTTTGTGATGGTGTGAGGTGGGTAGTGGTGGTGTTCTGGAAGAGACCATGTGTTTGAGATTTTTATTTAATGAAGATAAAAACTTTTCTGGAGAAAGGGACATCAGGATGTTGGATGGAGAAGGCTTCAGATTGTGGGTCTGGAGTCTGAAGGGATGTGCCCATCTGGGATTTATTGTTTAATATCTTCATTAATGATATTGACAATGGGATTGAGAGCACCATCAGCAAGTTTGCAGATGACACCAAG
>JAOEGS010004717.1:0-18247 GCA_025447755.1 Corythornis vintsioides | reverse complement strand
TCCAGGGTAGCAATCCTGCTTGTGGCCCTGTGCCTGCTGCCTGTAATTCTAAATTCCACCATCTCATGGTCACTACAGCCAAGGTTGCCTCCTACCTTCACACCCTCAACCAGTCACTCTTTGTCAGTACAAGGTCCAGCATCACTCTTCTCCTTGTCAGCTCCTCCAACACCTGCATTAGGAATTTATCACCAATGCTCTGGGGGAACCTACTGGACTGACTGTGCCTGGATGTGCAACTTTCCCAACAAATGTCCAGGTAATTGAAGTCCCCCATGACAATTCAAGATCAAGAACTTTCTTGTTAAATACAGTTGTTTAGCTTTGTCATAACTACAGACAAGCTGGCAATGGACATAGTCTGTGATGCTTCAATCTTCTATGAGCTTCATTCTGAACAGACAGGAATCATTACATCAGACAAATGTATATCATAAAAATATTAATGCTCATGAGGAGCCCCTGGTGAGCTATGGGACTGGATGGTCTGAGAAATAGTTGTGTTCCTCTCATGTACCCCATTAAGTCACCAAAGAGTATAAAGCTCACAGGGTGATTGCCTGGTTATTCCCAACTCTCCACAACAACATACCCCTATCAAAATGTAGGCTGGAGGTGACTCCTGGGTATTTTGTGGTTGGCCTCCTCTACAGTCACACTTTTATCCTCTCTTGGGTCAGGTGTGGTGTATTAGCAGGCATCTTCCAGTCCATATGTTTTTATTGCCACTCTGTGGTTTAGGGTTTTTTTCCTGTCTTTTGTGTCCTCATGAACAGGACTATGATGTTGTAATAAGGTGAACCAAAACATGTTTCCAGACCATGCTTAGTATGACTCTTTTTAGCTTAATTATTTTCTAAGCACAGGTTTAATAAGAGAGTGTATCACATAGATTAGTTAAGGTACCTTAACCCATGCATGGAATAAGTGCTACAGGTATGGGTAGATCTCCTCACTAAATTTGGGCATCTGCTGCTGTTTTGCATTTCTGCTGTGCAAGGTGCAGGTAGTGGGTTGGCAAAACCTAAGGAAGTCCTACAGCAAATGCGATTTATGTGCTCTTGAGTGACTTAACTTTATATTGTCTGATAACCCACTTTGTCATGAAACATTTGCTTCATTCTGGATTGTGTAATTAAATAGATTGATGGGTGCCCACAGGTTGGGCTGCAAAGTGTGCATGTGCTGTCTTATACCTGTCTTAAAAGAGTGGAGGGGGAGTATGTCTTTTGAAAATCTAGGTCAGAAAACACTAACATGAGTGCTGTAATATTCAGGGGTGTTAGAAGTAAAATTGTACTTTGTGGAAATGTCTCTTGTATTTTCAAGTTGCAGGGCTCTAAGTATTGCTAAAATGCTGTTTCCATGCTATAAATTCCTAGAGTTAAAACCAGGAAGAGACACCTCTCCAGAAGACCATGTGATTACATTTTTGATGACTCAAGGCTGGTGTTTGTTTTTATGTTTGATGCTGGCAAGTAAGATGTAGCAAAAAGGCTTTTGAAGTTAATTAAGATGGATGGAGAAGGTCATAGCCCTGGTAGTGTTATTGGTTCAGGCTGTTGGCTGCCTCAGTAAGACATCAGGGAGAAGATTTACAGGCAACTGTTCTGTCCATCTAGGATGGTGAATGTTATTTAAAAATCAATTGGTAAACAAAAATTGCGCGTATGACGATAGCTGCTTGCCCAGTACAAACTAAAGGTACTTGGTTGGCTTTCCTGTAAGAATATCCTCATCTCTGTTCTCTGATTAAACACAGTGTAAGAGGGGTTAGATGCATAGAGGGGAAATGGAAATGTTGCCGCTATGTTCTAAGGTGTGTAATGTAGACGCACTTCCAGTTCAGTTACTGGCTTTATCTAGATGGGGTGGTCAAGAGCTTTGGCTGATGTACCCCACGCCTCAGTTGTGCTTTATAGCCTGTAGCATGTTCTGTGCCATTATAGCTAGACTACTGCTGGGACCCATGGCAGCACAACACTGAATCTAGAGACAGGACATGAGCACAGAAATAAGGGTAGGGATGTGTTCCGATGTGTACACATCATCCTGAACTGATGCTAATATTTCAGTGTCAGCCATGTATGAGCTTTAGGTGAACCCCAGACCATATGGCAAGGGATAAAGGGGAGAACAAGGCAAAGTTTCAGATAACACTAGATTAGTTAACATTTCTCCAAACCCAGCTCTGTTCATTGTGCAGTGTGGATGTGAGGTACTGCAAGATCAAACAATTTTACACTAACATCAAGTGTACAAGAGAATCTGTCTTTCCCAAGGGGGTGATGATTTGTTCCTAAAGCAGGCACAGACTGAGTACCTGAGCTGTGGGAAGTCACTGCTGCCAGATTAAGTGTAGAAAACCAAACTAAATTCCATAGACTACTTCAGTCTGAGCACCCATGAGTTTATGTATAGCAAAATCCTATCCTGTCATCTTTCTGAATGGAGTCCCTGATTGTATCTGTTTGCAACTTTTCTGGTCATTGCTTGCTGCTTCTGCTCAGCTTCCCATGGCTTAGACAAGGCATTACTGCTAAGCTACAGAAATGTGGCTTCATGGTGGACATCTAGAAGGTAGTGTCACTGGGTAATCAATACTTGACTTAATGTGGGTAGACAACAGTAAATATTTTGTAGCACTTAAAAATTCAGGGTAACACTAGAAAACACTATTGGATAATGACAATACAAACTAGCTTCATCCTTGAAAATTCCTTCCAGGTGAAAATGGTTGGTGCTTTTTCAAAATATTTATTGCTTTCTCAAAATTGTTGGTGCTTTCTGAAGATAAAAAGCACTTTTCAGAAGAGCATTGGCAACCCAGATGCAAGCTTCCTTTGCACAGGGTAGCTGGGTTGTGTCAGAAGGGTATAACCAACCTAGATCTGGTGATGGATGGGTAGCATATTACAGAGAAAAGCCCCTAACTTTTCCATATAGCTTTGTTTGTGCCAACTACAACCTTGTTTCTTCATGTCAGTTTGTTATTACTGCCTCCTACGTGTTCCTTAGCACATTGGCCTTGTCATGGTCTCTCCTGCTGCTTCACGTAGAAAAAAATACATGCTCATCCTGGCAGTAAAAGTACATGGTTAAAGAGGGAAACTCTGGAGGTGTAAGGTGCAAAGGATGGCTGGCTTCGCTGTTGGTTCTTGTGTGGATATTCTAATTGGGCTTCACCTTGCTTCACATAATTGAGAATGGTTGTATTCTGTAGCTATTTTCAATCCTATTTTATTCTTCCTGTCTATGAAACAGCTACTACAGCAAAATGCCAAGATTTGCTCATCATACTGTATTTCTCTCCTAGTACAAAAGTAATTCAGTAGTATTTAAAAAACAAAAAGGCAAAACAACAAAACAAACCTTGGGACAAAAAAAGCCCCAGTAATTAGGTTCAGCATTGCTGTAACTATATTAATGATCTGGGAGAAATTTCAGCAAGGATTAAATTAGTCCCTTTGTCTCACTTTGTCCAGCAGCACCTTGGGTTAATTAGGTAGAAAGAAATTGTAATTTTGCCATGCTAGAAGAGGTTGCTAAATATCTAGATCAGTAGATCACCAGAGCAGAGATAAAGGTGGAGAATTAAAATCTTAGCATTTAGACATGCATTACTAATGCATCTTCCTTTAGTTTTTAGAGGCTCTATTTGAGTGGCAATTTAATTCCAAATAACATGGAAAAAATCCTTGATCTAAAGGTGTTAATGGTTTGGTGTGTTTAAAAGTCTACATCATAGGGCAGTTGTGGTTGTACAGGCATTGTAAGGTAAGTATTCACAGTAGATCCAAGTATTTCCTATTTAAAGACTTAAAGTGGCAACAAGGGTTTTTGTGTGATTTAATTTTAATTTGTACAGAGTAGACCACCTTTGTTTGCATTAATACTGCAGCTGAGTGGGGAAGATGTGTAGGGACTTGCATAGTATTGCCCTGTGTATTCAGAATGAGTGTGTTGCTAGGAAGATGGGGAGGGAGGAGAAAGAGGAGAACCTTTGAGATCATTATCCAGAGAATATGTTGGTTTCCTGATAGCTGATTTGAAAGCTGGAACACTTTTCTCTCCATCTGCTACACTGAATGCCCAGCTATTCCCTCTCTATTTTAACCATAAGTTAAAGGAGGTGCTCCAAAACAAAGCAGTTGTGAGACTGAAGAAACAGCCATAAAAATATCACAAAGATCTAGCAAGTATGGGTTGGGACCTAGGAAGACATTATTTGGGATTATTTTAGGAAACTCTGTGTATAATATTTCCCTTGAGTGAAAAAATATGTGCATTTTCAGTCTGAGTCTCCTGGGGTCATATGTATTGTGATCTTATGAGGGATAACATACAGATCCTGAGTGTCTCTTTGCCAGAGTTTCCTGGGAAATTCCCAGGATGGGGGAACTTGAGTTTGGGGGTAAAAGAGGGTCAACTTCTGAGACTGCTTCTGCTGCTTCTGTCCTTTCCTTCTGTCTTGGATTTTGGGGCTTCTGGAGGAGATCACCTTAATTTTTCTGAATGCTTTAAGAAGAATTGCATTATTTCTCAACTGGCCTGAGGGTAGTGGTCCAGTGGCCTTGTGTTGAGCAGTATGACCATGTGAGTTTGGGGTTGTCATTCCTGAGATGCTAACCCTGGTCTTCAGATGCCTTCCACTGCTTGTTCAGTCCAATTTTAAAATACTATTATTTATCAGGTTATTCCTTGGTGGAAGTTTACACTTACACCTGTGTGTAGTCCTTTGCAGTTCCTTTCCATTTTAAGGAAACATGTCACCTTTGTATTTGGTCTGAGGGCACCATGTTGTAACTAACCTCTTCCTAGCACCCTTGCACCAAGCCTAAATGAGATCTCCATTGCTAATATTTCTTAGTGTGCTGTGCTTCAAAGTACTTTATAGCCTTTCTATCATATATGTTTCGAATTATTCTACTTGGGCCAAATTGTCCAGGCTTAATTTCTGAGAAAACAAGTTGTTGTACCAGTTTAATTCTAAAGCACATATTTATACTGAGCTGCACAAATCACACTGTCAAATGAGATTACAAATGAGAGAGAGAAAAGTTTAATCAGAAATGAGATTAAATTTGAAAACATAGAGTGTTAGTGACTGCTGCTGAGGCACAGACAAGGTGTAAAGTCAGGTTTTTCTTAGCAGGGCTCAGAATAGCTCACTTGAGGAAGCTGAAGAGCACATATGCCCTTGTGCTGACAGTGGGAGAGTGTGGTGGTGGCCTGAAAACAGAGGCTGTTATTTGTAGCAGGTTGCTGCAGCGTTGTGTTATGGAATGCATCTAAAGTAGGAGGGGAAAAAAAAATTCTAAAGGTGTGTCCTGGTGCCAAATGGAAATGGAAGACAAGGGAAGAAATGAATTGACTTGTGTGGATGCTTTGGTAGGTTTGACCCACCCACCCCAAGCACCTCCAGGCTTAGCGGGGTTGTTGGTTTGGCTTGAGCTGTTGGACAATCTCTGTGTTTGAACAGCACTTGCAAGATGAAGTTAGAGAAAAGGTTGGTAAAATGTCATTTTTCAATGGACACCAGTGTGTCTGCTGAGCTTTGGCAGTAAAATAATGATGCAGCGTGCACTGGTAGTCAACATTGTGTTGCCCTCTTCCAGCCTGATCTGAGAGTTGCCTTTTTTATATAATTCCTTAAGTCATCTCTGTTGGATAAGTGTCCTTGTTCTTAACCATTAATAACCAGCTGTATAGATCCATTGTGGTTGTATCTATAGAGCTGCTGTACTGCACCTCTGAGCACCTGGTTACCCTGTATGAAGGAGCATTGTTCTGATGTGTGCAGAAGCAGGAGACAGCACTGCACACAATGCTGTCTGAACCTATTTCTCAGAGCAAAAGTATACCTGGCAGTGAGTGCTTCACATTTCTCAGATATAGCTCCTCATCACCTCAGCATTAGAGAGAATTCTGAACCTTCACATGGGATTCTGGGGAGGGGGGGGCATGGCACAACTTCTTAAAACATAAACACTTTTCTTTCCAGGTCACCTCTTAAATATTTCTAAATTGGAAAAGCGGTATAAACCTGCTGTCACTGCCATATTCCCAAAGCTTCATGATGAACTACTGAAAGCTGCAAAACAATCCCCTGAGTGCTGTGCAGATCCTTGGCCCTAACACTGACAAAAATTATGTGATGGGTTAAAATCACTACAGAATAAAGCAATACCTAGCAGCTGTTTTTTTTTTTTTTTTTTTTTTTTTTTTTTTATTACAGATGAGCCAGGATGTGCTCAGTAACCTCCTGGCCCTGTATTAAATCTGGAAGACCTCTTTTCAGATTGCAGGCTGATTAGAAGTGCAGCCCAGGAACACAGTTTGACATGTAACAGATTACACCAGCCACTGGTAAACTGCTGGTATTGACTGCTTGCTGAAATGTGCATCTTCTGTACACCATGGGGGTCCTGATTATTTCCATTTGCACTTCTCTGTGATCAGCTATTTTTTTAATTTTGTTGGTACTGCTTTTTTGCTCTTGCAACAATTTGGCTTTTGTCTTTCCTCCTGAAATTTGTGAATTGGGTAGTTCATTCTTGTTTATTATGGGTATTCTCAGCATAAAATGGGGTGTAAATTAGTGGTGGAATCTGGATTCAAAAGGCCATAATCATTATTTAAAGGATCTCAAGCTCTTAACTCTGAGGGTGGTGGGACACTGGAACAGGTTGACCAGGGAAATTGTGGATACTCTGTCACTGGATGTGTTTGAGACCAGGTTAGATGGGTCTCTGAGCAGCCCCGTCGAGCAGGTGTCCCTGCCCATGCCATGGGGGCTTGGAACTAGATAATCTTTAAGGTCCTTTCCACTCCAAACCATTCTATGATTCCAAGTAGTGCCAAGGTGTTGTCACTTCTATTCTTGGTGCTGTAAGGGTAGAACACAAAGAGAGGAGTCTGTTCCTTGGTAGTTGATACCTGCATGGAAAGTAAAGCCACAGAACCGTTTCCAATTGGAATTAATATAGAAATTATGTAAGCTATAGAAAAGACACTAACTTGACTGAATTCATACATTGGGTGATGACAAATGCTGGACATCTACATAGCCTTGCAGTAACCCAGTCTCAGGAAAGCCTACTACCTTGTTTAAAACTTGGTGCTCAAAGTTAGTCTGCTTTTGATTTATCTGCAAAGCTGCCTGAAGATGCATTGTGTAAATGTTCCATCCTAGCCCTTTGACAAGTAACATCCTAGGAACTGGAAAACAAAGGCTTTGTTCCATTTTATACTTGTATCTGATATCTTGTGCACTATTGTTACTGGTGCTGAATTGTAGCTGCAGACAATTTCATGTTCAGCTACATGGATGTGTTTAAAGAACTAGGAACTAGAACCATTGTGGTGGTTGGATGCTCAGTGTGCCTGGCTGCTTCATACAGAAGTGAAGACTGGGATGGTTCCTTTAAGAGGTTATAAGAAAAGGTCAGAACTTTGATATAGTACAACAAACTCACCTTTTTCTTTGCACATAGATAGCACAGGAATTCTGAAGTGTCTCCTACTGTAAGTATTGGGTAAGGTGATGTTCATAATATTAGAAAGAAATGGAATACACAAAACAAACAAAAAAACCAAAACAAAACCCCAAACAAGAACAAGACCTATGAAACTTCACAATATGAAAACATCTAACTAATTTCATATTCTGATTTGATTTAATTTAATTATGTTGCTAGTTAGCTGTAAACTGGAATGTAGAGCTGCTATTAAGAATTACTGTTGCAATTGGTCTTTGAAACACTGGACAAGCTTTAAAAAAACCTTACTGACATTCAACAGAGTAATGGTAAAACCAGCCTGAGGATTATACTGTCACTTCTACCTAATATATAATTAAAGTATATAAGGAGAGAACAACTGAAGGCCAATACATCATGCAGTAGACCTTGTGTCAGGCTGCTGAGGGAATGATGCTGCTGGAGGCTAAGACGCAAGTGTTTAAGTGGCCCTTCATGAGGGAGCAAATTGGATGAGCAGCAGAAAACTGTGCGAACGTTAAATGGTGGCCTCCAGTGAGGGAAAAGAAATGGTCCTGCAGAGAGGTGGAGAGGCCTGTGGTCAGTGTAGCAGGAGCCATGGGAAGGAAGGGCTGTATGCAGATCAGCTTGGTGCTGTGGAGAAATCTGTAAGCATCCCAGAGGGACATATTAGATGGTAAACACTGAAATGATGTGGTCTTGCACCAGAATGGTTGTGAGAAGGAAGAATACATGTGGGGTATGAAACTGCCTGGTAGTAAGCCCTTAAATGTAATGATTGCTAGAGTGCTAAAGTGCCATGTATAAAATGGTCTCTGCACTGTACATATTTCCTCTGTAGCCCTAAAGAGGTGGAATTGTCTGCATATAACAAGAAAATGAAAATGTCAAGGAAAATCTGAAGTGCTGTTGCTTCTTAGAAAAATCATTAGCTTTGTATTGACTGAAAGAAAAGTTCCTCACCTGCATGAGCACGGATCCTCTCCTTGGTCACATGTGCTGTTTGCTTACAGAAGTTATACTGTGGAAGAGTACAAATTGGACTGTAACCTAAATCTGAGCTTCTACACAAAGAGAAAACCTGACTTCAAATTGAGTAGTGCCAGTACAGATTGGATGGATCTGAAAAGCTGGCCTGAATGTGATTTAACCAAGCTGCTAGAAGCATGGCTTTTTGTTGTGCTGCCAGAATTTTATGAAGGACACTTACTCATTTTCCTCCACTGTCTCTAGGAGCATAGGCTTAAAAAGAGACAAAGACTTAAGAGGCAGCAATTTTGTGGCACTACAAGGACTCTGTTCAGTTCTTTCTTTTCCCTCAATGTTTTGTTGCACATCTATTTTTATTTCAAGTTGGAGCCTATGTAACTATATACTTCTTGCAGAGGACATCACTGAGATGGTGACCTGTAAGTGTGGCGATCAGCATGTAGTAAACTGTGTAAAGAGATGTTATGGACACCAAGTTTGCCAAGTGTCTTAACAGGAATAAAATAACACTTGGATTTCAAGAGCTTTCTCAAGTATTGAAGAATTATTATCCTTAATGCATCAGGGAGCTGGTAGCAGAGACAACAGCAGCCTGACAGGTGGAAATAAAGTTGTGTAAACCAGTCTGGTAGCCAGGAGACTTAATGGTAGGGTGGGGAATCATTTCAGGACCCCAGAGGAACTCTGTTATGATTTTAGACTATATAATGGTATGACATTTTCTTATTCTGCATTAGAAGGAAATGGTGCCAAGCAGACTTTGAGATTTGAACTTGCAGCTCCACCAAGAACAGCTATTTGAACTAGACCATTTGACCAAGCTAATGTGAGGGCAGCCAGTTTGGTGTGTGTCACCACTAGCATCCTATAAAGGGATGTGTTTTTGTGATGGAAAATCCTTTACCACTTCTGTCAGACAGCCAAAAATTGATTATTCTGGAGGAACAAGGGATGGACACTGGACTTTTGTCAAGTGCAGCGTTGTTTTACTCTGTTTGACAGCCAGAAACTTGCTGTGCTACTGCTCTGTTCTTTAGCTGGGGTTCCTCAGACAAATTAAACATCAGTGATGATGGAGAAAGTGGCAGCAGCAGTAGAAGATGCCTCTCAGATTCACATTTGCTTAGTGAACCTGAAGAGTCTGCAGAGTCTTATGGGGACAACAGTGGCAGTGCTAAGCTCTGCTATGACATGAGATTTTTTATTTCTTACATTTCTGTTGTCACTAAGATGGGAACTGGGCTGCATTCCAAACCTGTAGCCTGTGGCATTGGGCTGAAGAGATAAGAATTCACAGAACTACAGAGCACCAAAAGTGTAGAACAAAAATTGAAATGATTAACTTCTTAAAGTAGAACTTGATAACTGGAAATGTTTCAAACTGCTTCATCCTTTCAGATAAACATAGTAATCTTTCATGCTTCTTTTGTATCTTCTCCTGTCATGTTTGCAATTGCCAAAAATGTTTAAAACTTCCCTAGCTTGGGTTTCTTGTTGGGGAAACAACAAGAGCTAAACTGAATGTACATATGTATGCTTATCTCTGAGGTTTGAGCAGTGTGTTGATGTCTCCAAAACCAGTTGTACACAATAGAGGAAGAAGGGTTTCCAGTCTCCGTTCAGTGGTGCTCAGTGAAAGGACAAGTAACAGTCACAAACTGGAACATAGGATGTTCCACCTCAACATCAGGAAAAACCTCATTGATAATGAGGGTACCAGAGCCTGGAACAGGCTGCCTCGAAGATGCAGTTTCCTCTGGAGACTTTCAAAGCCTGCCTGGACAGCCTACCCTAGGTGAATCTGCTCTGGCAGGAGGGTTGGATGAGATGAGCTCCAGAGATCCCTTCCAATCCCCACCATTCTGTGATTCTGTTTACAAACACCCACAGTCCAGGTAAGCCATTGTCACTGTGTATGCACAAAAATTGCACAAATGTTAGCACTGCGAAATCAGATATTGCTTCTTTGTAAATGGCATATGCAGAATTTTACACGTGCAAACTACTTTTCAGGCACATTCTACTAAAGGACTGCTTGGCTGTTGACATGCAGCTACTATTTCATTGTTGTAGTTTTCTGATGTATGGAGAAAGTGGAAATGAGCTGGGCAAACATTATCACTCTGCTGGGATCCTCTGCTTGCCATCCCTTATCTTTACTTTTTCATTGAGTTGTTCTGTCTTGTAATGACCTGACAGCATGTTAGGGAAAGAAGTGGCACTTGGTACAGAGAAGCCCTTAATCCTGCAGTGGGACCCTTATAGAAAATTTCACTGAGAGAAGGTGTCTTTTTGGTGTGCTGCAGTGTGCATACAGCACAGTGGTATTTACAGGGGCCATAAGCCAGACCCTGTAGGTTTTTATACTCTTTTTAAATTCATTGGTTGCTTACCCTTTGCTAATGGGTAAGCTGTTGGATATACTTGCACCTTTAACAATGGTCTGCCTTTATAGGGCCATCTATAGTGTCAAAATAGCTTTGCTGATCAACAAGTCTCCTTCATAATCAACCTGACTAAACATGGAGGGATGTGTAAGGCAGGATCTTGGCCCCATTGTGATATATTGTAGTTCTTGTTGCTTCTGACCCTTCCTGGAAAGCAGAATCCTTGTCAACTCACTGGAATGTGTTCAAACTTCCTTTGCATTCCTTTTATTATTTTCCTTGTTCTTGGTGGTGGGTGGGTTTAGAGGATCCTTGAGAGAGGATTTCAGAAGTAAAGGTGCCCATCTGTGTGTCTGTATGGTCTCTATCTTGAGCAATGTTCCTTCACTAATAGAAGGCAAGGGAAAGGATAATGTATAAATTTGCAAAACCAGGCTGATTTGTCATCAGTCTGATAGAGCTCTTCATGACAATTTAATAACTGGAATAGATTCAGTACTTTCCAAGCAGTTTAGCTCATAATACATTTCACACTTGTCTATGGTTGGATCCTGGTGTTGCAGCTATTGACAGTTGTGTAAAGCAAGAGACCTTTTGCACTTCTGTATTGTCATTCCATGGTAGTGAGATTTTTATTAGCTGGTGTAAGTAGTGCCATCTGATAGAAATAAAATGCAACTTTTAGCTTTTATATCATACTGGGAATAAATCTAACACCTATAAAGGCTTCTTCATAATACATGCTCTGTTTTATATGTGTACATACCAGCATTCACTGTACTGCAGGACTCTACAGGTCCTTATATAATTCTTCATCAGCAGAAAAATCATACAACCAGGTTCATTAGGCAAGGTGGGAGATACTAAAGCAAGGGAGAAGGAATGGGAGGGTGAAATAACATTGACACTGACTGAATAGCTGGTAATAAACTAATGTTGTAATGAGACTTGGTGATACTTTTCTCCTCTTACTGACATTCAGTGATGCTTTGAAGACAGCAGGAAGCTTTGCTTTGAATCCTGAGCATATCAAAATTAGATAATTAAATTTTTTGTTGGCCTCCAAATATACCTTATCCTCAAGCAGTTTTTATTAAGGATGCTAATTGCTCAGACCCTGACGAATGCAGACTGTACTATGCTGCTGGATTATTCTCCTTTACATCTTCTGAAGTCAGGCAAGGCAAAAATGAAAGCAAAAGATGCAAGTACTCCTTAGTGCTTTAATATTGCAAATGCCATTGCAGTGTAACTTCGCCTGAAGCCACTGTACCGATGGACAGCTCATGTAGTTCTTGGAGCTGTGTTCCTTATTAGTACATATGAACCAACAGTGTTGTGGATGCATCTTGCATACCAAGGAGCTGCCTACAAATTTCTTTGTCCTGTATCTTTAAAGTAGATATGCCCACTGAACATGTGCGTGTATAGCGATAGATCTGAACGCCGTCAGTTTCCATCTATTGCTTGATATATCAACTTCATTAGCTACCTAATTAAATTCTAGAGTATAAAGTAGAATATCCATCCTGCAGTTAATGACTGTGTGTGTGTGTCCTTCAAATGCACGGGGGATGCCTCCATTCGTATTCCACAGCAAACAGCTGATTGGCTGTGCTAGCATGTGTGGCTTGGATAAAAGGGACTCTAAAGTGTAAGTGACAGTCTGCTGCATGCTTTCCTTCTTTGTTGCTTTAAGGCAGCCTTCAGTTTTTCCTTTGAATTTTCTAGTGTTTCTAAATCTGATCTTTTAAAACTCCACAGAATTGCTGGTATTTTCCTTCCTCAAATCAAGCCCTATTTCTTTATAACCTTTAAAAATGTACTCTCACTTATTGGGCTTATCTGTTTCAAGTATTCAGTGCCTCTTTAAATAATAAATGAACTATTTGACCATTTTCTTCTCTATTACATTCACGGGTAAGGGAAAAGACTATAGATGCTTTCAGGCAAAAATAATCTATAGGGCAGTCTAGTTTATGCTGGATAAAAGCCTGGAAATCTGAACTGCTTTCTTCACAGACTGTAAGCCCAGCTCACTTTATTACTCTATGGATTGTATCGAGTTCTAACTTTTCAATGTTCTTGCTACTCATTCAGATGATTTGAGTTTTTTTTTAGTTTTTTTTTAACTCCTTAAGATGCAGGGTGATTCCATAGTACACACTATATATTTTCATTGTCCTTTATAATTTACACTTTAATCTACTTTTGCTCTTATAAACTGTGCTAATTTAACTGGTGACTTACCTTGTTGCTTTTTATATGGAGAAAAAGCAACTAATTAAAGATACAGCAGCATTCCAATTTGCCAGATCATATGCAGCAACTCTGCTGGATCTCATCTAGATTCCACCAGAAGTTTTGTTTCCCTGCTCCTTGGATTCCGCATTGTCTCTTATTTTTTGTTGCACTTAATGAGCAATAAAAAACTTATGCCTTTATTTCTTTGTTAGCAGAGAGGTGACCTAGGAGAAGCAAGCTCTTCTGTGCAGTGCCTGTTGCTGGGTATACCAGAAGGAACAAAGATCTGAGAGTGATGATCTGGAAGGTCCTTACTTGCCCTTGTCAGAAGGACCATGTGAATCTATCATTGCAGTGTGTCAGATTAGTTTCATCTTGAGTCTAAGTTCAGTAAGCCAGCAAAAGTTAGGGTGGTTTATTGAAGAATAATTGCCTGTCTTATCCTTATCTGATTCAATAGTCTACAGAGCATCTTTAGAGTTTCAGGACAAGACAAGCTGTTTTAAAGAAGTGTCTCTGTTATTTGCTTACTGTGGGTAAGCTGTGGGTACAAAAAGTTTTGAAGTTGGTGCTTTTGTTTGAAGAGCAGCTTTGCTCAGTGTGCAGGGGTGATAAGAATGTCTGAAATTCAGATGTGCAGAGGAACTTGGATCAGTCATGTCCTGACCAAGGTGCAGGTTTTCTCAGTCCAGGGACAACTCTAATCTATTTTCACTAGCTTCCCATTTATTTTGTATATTCTGAAAGCTCTTGTAGTAGCAGTGCTTGTGATAACAGACATGGTAAGTTGTGTTTCAGAGATGGATTAGAAATACTATTTGGATCTAGACAGCTTTACAAACCACAAAGTAGAAACATCTACATGTGATACCCTTTAATTTCTGTCTGCCACTGGTGGATTCAATCTCCAGTGAAAGCTTAAGCCTTATACACAAGGTGTCTTTATAGGCTTAGGTGCTTTTAGTCTGTGGCTAGAGCATCTTTAGGAATTAGGAAAGTCTTGCTGGTTAGTACTGGCATGCTGGGAACTATTTTGTTGGCAGTGCAGACTGTGGGGTCTTTGTTATTTGTTTATGCCTGGAAATCAGTTTCCATCACAGTGGAAGGATGAGTAGGAAGAAGGCTCAAGACTAAATTCTGGTAAAAGCACCTTGCAGTCTGCTGAAATATTCCATAACTAAACCATGACCCTCAGCACCTTGTCATAGGAAACCCTCACACTCTTTCTAGAAACAGCACTTGGCACAAATTTGTACCAAAACACTTTGTATGGGAGGGAACATATGGATGTTGAAGCCCTCCAGACTGGAGGATATGACTGGCCTTTTCTAATCACTATTTACCTGTTCTCCAAACACTTGTAATCAATGTGTTTTGTCTTACCTCAGATTATTGTTATGCTTATTCTCCCTTACTGGAGAAGTCATGACAAAACTCACTGTAGCTCCTGGATGACAACCACTGTTGTGGGGATATGCTGCTGCTTACTCCAAGTATTATATTCTCCTTATAGCTTAAAGTATTAGTTGGGGAACTGATAGTAGGGAATGGTGTACATCATTTGATCAAACACCTTAAATCGCTGAAAATATCTTGTATCTGTCAAAGTAAATTTTATGAGTGGGAATCTACCCAACCTTCTATGAATTCCTGTCTCCTATAACTCTTCCTTAGCTAAATAGTTGGGCCTGATTTTCCTTTTTGGGCAAGATTTATCCCACAGCTCAGTCTTTGTAGCCTTTGTGTAGCTGAGTCATTTAGTTTGCCTTGTTTGGGTATTTGTATGGTGTTATCTGTCCTCAGATCTAATAACATTAGATGTGTCAAATGTGTCCCAGGGTGTTTTCAGTGAGTTCCTGTTACCATTTCTGAATTTGCTCTTGATTGCAGCTGCAGTACTTCATCTTTCTCAAGTGGTACAAGTATATCCTCCTGCTTCTTTCAAAATGTAAACCAGAAATATTTATTGAGCTTTTCTTCCTAATTAGTAATTGTTTCCTCCTTATCATTAGCATAGTACCATTACTGCATATATCTCAATACATTTTAAAATTGACACACCCCTTGTGCCATGGATATTTTAGTGTCTTTTGATTCTTCTCTAAGTTACTCTGTCTTATCGTCTCTCACATATGTTGGCCACCCTCTGTGAACTTGTGTTTTAATTTATTTTTAACTGCTTTCTTTGTTGTTTTGTTTTTAGCTGAAGCAGGATGGATTTTTAGTTCTCCAGTACCCCATTTCCTGCTGAGAGGAAGGTTGGTCCATGCCAACCATGTCAGAGGTGATAATGATAAAACTGCTTAGATGGGAATGAAATAAGACCTCTGGTGTCTGTGCAATGCTATGTACAATTTATTGTCTGGGATAGCCAAGTATTCTTTAGTTATTGAAACTTGATGTTGGGTAGTGCCTAAAATACTATTTTAGAGAAAATCAACTTTTAAGAAAATTATTCCTTAATGTCACCTAAAGGGAATTAATTTTAACTTTCATGGAATTTATTGGAAACTTAATGCTACCTTTGAGTCTCTTTAAACTCCCAGCCTAATTTCTTTTTCTAAATGTCATGAATACATGTTCAAGTGCTGTTGACTTTCTATGAGAAACTGACTCCAGTATCACTTTCAAGATTGTAACAATCCACTTTTGCAAATTGATGCTTTTTGGTGTATCTCAACCACATGGTGCATGAAACATGTGGAAAGATGGAACCAGATCATGCTGTAGGTTTCTTACATGCTTCTCACCTCCAGGGGTATATTTATTTGGGGCAAGAGATACTACATGTTGCAGGGGACCAAAGTTGTACCAACTTGTGATCACTGGCAGTATTTAATCTGATGTTATTACTGAGTAAGCTGGATTTTTATAAACTTTGCATTGTGGTTTTGCCCTCAAGTTCAGAGGAAATCTTGTTTTATCTGCCGAGGGAAGCAGAACTGAAGACCTTCTGTCTTCCATGAGCTGTTTTGTTACTGTTGCTGTGTGATATGGACAGTGAAATGTAATCTTTGGCTTGCCAAGCCTTAAGGCTAAAAATAGTTCACCTGTCATGTAAGGGTAAGTTTGGATATTAACTAGTACTTTGTGAAGGCTTTTGGATCATGTAATGAGGGATGTCATGTAGGTGAATATGTTGGGCTATACAACCTCCATTTTATTTGTTTTTATCCTTCTCCCAGTAGCAGATCTGCTAAAGGACTGAAACAATGGCAATCCACTTCTGCTGGCCAAAGCACTAAATGCTGGGTGAAACACTTTTGAACTAGAAGTCACTTTTTAAATGTATTACAACTAGATAACAAAATGCCCCATGTGAGATGTCTCTATTATATAACTATCTGAAGTTGTGTTTTTACAGTTTCATTTGTTAAGGTATTGCTTTTTCTGTAGACTTAACAGGTTTATTTCTGGCTCCAGCAGAAAGCAATTACTGCAGCTACCAAAATACTGAGTATTGAACTAGAATGTTCACCTTCAGAGTTTCTGGACTTTTTTTTTTTTTTTTAATATTGGAGCAGGTGTGTGGTATTTTTACTTAAAAAAAACTCTAACCAAACAAAACCCAAATCCTCCCTATCCCCAGAAGAAACCCAAACCATGGTTTGAGGCATGTCAGGGTGGATTTTGTTTGTATGGTGTGTGAGATTGGTGTGTTTTGATATGTGCTTTTTGGTTGGCTTCTTCTGAGATATCCTGAGTTTTTGGTATTGTGGGGTGTCTCACTTTTATGTACAATTCTGTGTGGAGATTTGGTGAGAGACTAGCTCTTCTTAAAGGCAAGATGAAATCTTAGTGGAGGATTCTGTCTCTTCTTTCGGTTTCAATTTGAATTCAGTCTTGTATTTGCCACAGTTGATGGCAATGCTCCTGTTGACTTCCTGGGCACCCAAGTCTCGGTGTTTCAACTGCAGCATAGCCTAAGGTTGCTTACAGGGATAGGAATAGTGCAACAGATACTGGATAGATTACAAATTTTCCTGCAAACACTGGCTTCTAAATGCAGTTGACTCTTGAGCTCATTTGTGACACATTTTCCCTGTGGTTTTCATTTTCTTGTTTTGTGAGCTTAAAGCTGGACATACCTGTTTCACTAGATACACCTCAGAATGAGTTCTTTTTAAGTAAATTCTTACTCGGTGTTAATAGAAACCCAGTTTTGGCACTCTAACCTATTATGCAGCTAGACTGCCAACTGCAGGCACTGGGTGGTCCCTGGTCTGAAGCCAACCAGCAACAGCAGAAGGAACTCTAGGCCCCTTGCAATGGGCTGCTTTCAGAAAGTGGTGGGACTGTTGCAGGAATTCACTGCTCTGTCAAATGAGTCAACCATGTGGGGAAGTCTATGACTGGTTTTAAACAAGTAATTAAAATATTTCCATGTATTTGTACTGGAAAATGGGCTTTGGAAAGCAACTGTGATTGTTGTGTTTTCATTCCTTGTTTTTTCTTTGACTGCTGTGGGCCATAAGGGTAGTGATAAAACTGTAGTAACACTATACTGTAATAATTAGAGGTTTTAATCCAGGTTCTGCAATGTACTACTTCAGTGTGCTGGGAGAACTTGACCTCTCTGTCTGTTTTCCATCTGTAGAATGGAGATAAGGATGCTACTCTGTTTGGCAGGGCTATTATAAGGGTAGGTGCTTGAATTGTATAAAAGGATGTTAGCTGAAAAAGAAGCTTAAATAGAAGTTTAGGTATGCCCATATGTCATGTACATAACCAGAAGAATTTGCATTCTTAGTTTAAGAGTGGGAGTATGAAAGCCATACAGTCTCATAGCAGGAGGGCTGAAAATGAGGTTAGATGTTTTTATAGAGGACTCTATAAAATTTTCTTTTCTATTAAGTGGTAAAGCTGATGCTTTTTGGGTACAAGAGCTCCTTGCCACATTCCCAGCAGGGGACTGATTCTTCACACATCTGAGTGTTTAGCCACTTGGTAACTTCCTATCTAAAATGTTTTCTTCCATCAAAAGCTTAGACTTTGTGTTGCTGGTTGTCTCTCCTTTTTTTTTTTTTTTTTTTTTTTTTCATTTTTTTTTTTAGCACACAGTGCAGCACATGTTAAATATTCACCCAACTTTCAGATAACTGTAAGTTTCCACAGCTAAATAAA